>CM076569.1:327449361-327730916 GCA_034641835.2 Pinus albicaulis | reverse complement strand
ACAGAAAGGTGACGGAAGAATGCAACAGGTCAAAACGAAACAAACTGCAAAGTATTTTGAAAACAAAATGAAAAATACCCCCAAATAGGTGGCGTGAATTTCATATTAAATTCCATACACAATGTGTCACTTAACCGTTGGATTTATTTAACATGAGTAACAATTATTTTCCATTCAGCATATGACGTCACTACAGGGGGTCTTGGCGTACGACTGAGAACTCCGGCTGGTGCTCTCGTAGTCGATATCCACCGTTGATCTCTATTGCCTCCACATTCAACCCAGTCAACTGCGGAGGCACCCTTTCTGTTAACTCTCATGCTGTTAGTGCCCGTGGGTTGGGTCATCCGGTTTATACTTTTAATATCAGCACTTTCCACCTTTTGAATTGATCGACCTTTAATCTTTGGATATAAAACCCACTTGTACAAAGTTTGAAACAGTTAAACTTTAATACATCAGACTAAAAACATTTTCTTTGTATGCCAAAGTATAAAACTATAATACTTTAACACATTTTATTTTATTTCAATTTCAGATATTTTTTTTTGTATTCTTAATATAAAATTAAAATGATATGCAGATGATCCACAACATCTGGCTCCACCTGGGGATAGTGTTTTTTGCCAAAAAACACTAAGAACTTGCAGATCAGTGCCTTCACTTTGGGCATGGAGTCAAAAATTGCTTGATGAGAAATATACAATGATAGAAAACCGGATATGTACAATGATGAAATAACTGCTTCTAGTGCTAGAAATAGTGTTTCAAATACTGCCCATTAACAGGCAGTTCTACTGCTTCTCCGTCAAGACTTTCCAGCATGAAAGTGTTATTTGTTCTGGCTTCAATGATTTATACAAACCATACCAGAAAGGATCAAATTTTCCATGCTTCCCTTTATCCTCTTTCCTTGTATCCCATATCAGTACCAAATCTCCATTTTGAAACATGATTTCTCTTGCTTTCTTGTCGAAAATGAACTTCATTTTCTCCTGATAAGTGACCAAATTGTCTCTAACCTTATTTCTACTTTCACTCAATTCCATCACTTTATTCATTCTTCTAATCAAGGCATTAGGTTCCTCTTGAGCATCTTGAAGGAAAGATATTATTGGCCTTACTAACTGAGTGGGAAACAATGTCTGGGTACCATATACTAATTCATAAGGTGACTTACCAGTGGATCTCCTAGTAGTCATCCTCACTGCCCATAAAGCAAAGACCAACTTTGAATCCCAATTCTTCTGGTTCTCATTTATTGTCTTCTTCAATATTTTCACCAATGTTTTATTAGAGGATTCTGCTAATCCATTTCCTTGAGGGTGATATGCTGTAGAATGGGACAATATCACATTATAAGTTTGATAGAAGTTTATAAACCTGACTGAGTTGAAAACTTGAGCGTTATCTGTCACAATCTTCATTGGACATCCAAATCTGCTAAAAATATTTTCCTCCAAAAATTTCATTACAACCAAATAATTTTCTCTTCTGGAAGGGACTGCCTCTACCCATTTTGTAAAATAATCAGTTGCAGTCAAAATCTATTTAAATTTCCCACTTGATGCTGGATTGATTTCTCCAATGAAATCCAATCCCCATTGTCTGAAGGGTTCTTCAACAAAGCCAGGAAGAAGAGGTAAATGAGCTAACATTTTCTTTTCTGCAAACAACTAGCATTTTTTACAACTTCTAATAGTTCTGTATACATCCGCAAATAAAGAGGGCCAATAAAAACCTGATTTAAGAATCTTATGAGCAGTTACTTTCCAACTATAATGACCTCCACACAAGCACTCATGATACTCTTTAATCACTTCTCTGGTTTCCTCTTCTATTAGACATAACAACAACACACTAGCAGGATCTTTCCAATACAACTTAGCTTCAATTATAACATAAGGTTGAGCTTTAAGTTTCAAGGCTCTGTACATAGCTCTGTTAATTGAAGGTGGACAAGAAAGGAAACACAAATAATGAATAATATCTTTGTACCAGTTTGAATAGAGGAATTTATATTTAATTGTTTCTTTTGTCTGAATATGATTTGCTCCTTCAGTGACTTCTTCTACAGGTGCAAGTAAATTGATTCCCAAAGCTTCGAAATTAGATTCTGTTAGCAATTTAGCCAGTCCCAATCCTTTGACTAGCTTTGTTGGTTCGATATCCAAATCATATTCTTGGATTTTAGCAAGCCATTTCCATCTTTTCCCTTCAACATCACTCTGTACTAATACGTCCTTTACAACAGAATTAGGCACATATGCTACAATTTTAAAATGAAGTATATAAGTTCTGAAAGCCTTCAATGATTTAACCAGAGCATATACTTGTTTTCCAAGATATTATACTTCATTTCTGCATCTCAAAGCACTTTGCTAGAAAACGCTACAGGCTGCTCACTTCCTTCCTCATGTTTTTGTAGTAGCACAACAACAATTGTAGAGGAAGATGCAAATGAGAAAATTTGAAATGGCTTCAAGTAATCCGGACTGATTAAAACAGGAGCTTCTTGGAGAGCTTCTTTAATTCTTCCAAAATATTCCCTTGCATCTTTGTCCCACTTTACTTCAGCATCCTTTTCAACATATCTGTTATTTTCCTGACAATCTCAGCATAATTTGGAACAAATCTTCTCAGAAATTGATTTTTCCAAGAAATCTTTGAATATCCTTCTTACTTCGAGGCAATGGAATTGTCTGTATGGCTTCAACCCTTGTTGGATCAATCTTCATTCCTTGCTTTGAAACTATATGGCCCAGCATTGTTCTTTCTTCTAGAGAAAACAAATGTTTTTTAGGATTCAATGATAATCCATATTTCCTGCATTTTGAAAAGGCTTTCTGCAAATGTTGTAGGTGTTCATCATCAAAACTTGAAAAAATTGTAACATCATCAAGATAAATAACTACAAATTTTTCCCCTACAAATGCAATATCCATTGCCCTTTGGAAAGTAGCTCCTGAATTCATGAGGCCGAATGGCATCCTGGCATACATGAATGTTCCCCAGGGTGTAGTGAAAGCAGTTTTATTTTCATCTTCCTTCTCCATAGCAACCTCGTTATACCCAGAAAAACCATCAACCATGGATAAACTATATGCTCCAGTTACTTTCTGCAAGACAAAGTCCATCTTTGGCAAAGGATAATTATCCTTCAATGAAGCTCTGTTCAAGTTTCTAAAATCTACACATAATCTTATCTCTCCATTTTTCTTCCTGAAAGGTACAAGATTGGAAACCCAATTTGAATATCTTAGAGGAACTATAATCTTTGCTTGCAAAAGTTTCTTTACCTCTTTTTCAATTGGAGCCCGCAATAATGGGTTAATTTGTCTGAGCTTTTGCCTATGAGGCTTAATCCCATATTTCAATGGAATTTTATGCTGAATAATACTTTTATCATAAGTTTTCAGATCTTCATATGACCATGCAAATACATCTGTAAACTACTTGAAAAGATCTACATACCTCTCTTTGTATTCCTTTGGAACTCCTTTGAATAGTTTGACTATTTTAGGCTCATGTTGAGTTCCTAAATTACAGTCCTCCATTTCTCCATCTTGGGATACCTTTTTCTATTTTACTGCCACATCGTTAGCATCAAACAGTCTTTCAAGAGGTACCAAACCTCTGGGCAAAATATTATCTTTTAACTGAATTATCTTTTGGTCTCCAATTGTCTGTTTCATATTTTTAGAAATTTCACCTTGATCACTTTCATCCACTTCTAAATCAATTTGACAGTCTTCAAAACTTCCAATCATCATCAAGAACTGATTAATCTGTTCATCATCTTCAAAGACCTGCCAATGCTTTACATTATCAGGAATTGAAGGCCTGTGTCTCAACTCAATCTTGTATCTCAACCTTGGATTGATTGGTGGTTTGAATGTACTGGCTACAACTGCCAATGAATCTGCCATTCTGTTCTCTTCTCTTGGAATAAACTATAAATTAAAAGCCTCAAAATAGTTCTCTACTAAATCCCACACCTCAATTATATAAGACCTCAACCTGGGATTTTTAGTCTGGCACCAATTCTTAATTTGTCTTATGATTAGTTCAAAATCACAAAAAACAGATAAAGATTGAATTCCCATCTATTTAGTTGTCTATAAACTTAAAATTAATGCTTCATATTTAGCCACATTGTTAGTAGACTCAAATTCCAATTTGAAGGAATAAGGTAAAAATTTACCTTCAGAAGATATGAATATGAATCCAGCTCCACTGCCCTCCTTAGAGAATGCACCATCAAAATAACACTCCCAAATTTTATTTGAATGCAGCTCTTTATGTACATTGGCTGAAGTGAGCTGCTTTTGTGAATCTTCAGCAAATTCTGCATCTTCATGCAAAATGAAGCAAGAGAGATCCTCCTTCTCTTGACCATAAATGGGGGAATTACCTGCATCTTTCTTGGTAGTAGTTTTAAAAAATTTGGTTTCTCTGTATAACCTCCTTTCCTCCCCATTAAAACAAAAATGATGGCATATGTGAAATCTAATTTCAAAACTCCTCCAAGCTTTGGCCCCCAAGATCTAGACAACAATAGACCAAATCTGGCTGGAATATCTGCTACTACCACATCCATCATAATACTCTTAGCTGGAATTTGAGCTAAGGAAACAACCATATCTTTGATAAGACCCACACACTTTACCCTTTTTGAATCAAAGGAATAAAGGTCTCTATATGGTTTGGTGATTTGCAAATTCAATTCTTTCATCACAGACAGTGGCATTAGATTATGTGATGCTCCAGAATCCATCATACAATTATGTAAAATGAAGTCATGCAATAGAATTGATATATAAAAAGGTGGAACAGAAGAATCTACCTCTTCAACATGAGGTACAAAAGTAACCACTGGTTTCTCCTCTTGCAGGTTCACTATATCACCCACCTCGTTAGACTAAGATAAATTAATAAAATCTACAATTTCTTTCTTATAACCAGGTGTTTTTACCAACTCAAGAAGTGGTATTTGAATCTTCACTTTTTCTAACTCTTTTGACAAACTGAAAGTTTGATTTTGTTTTGTCAACTTTTCAGGTTCTTCTCGGTTTCTGTTTGAATTTGCAGTTTGATCAAAAACAGTAACAATCTTCTCCAACATATTAGGATCATTATGTTTTATTTGGGAAGCATCAGCTTGTTGTTTTTCTTTTTCTATTTCTTGATTCATGGGCTGCTTCCCCTTGTTTGATGTTTTAATTTGGTTCTTTTGTAGTGGAGTCACCGTTGGAGTAGGTATTGATTCTGATTCTTTCTCTTCATCATCTTGAGTTCTCAATCTCTTTTTTGACCTTAAATCATATTTTTTATGCAACTCTAATTGCATAAAATCAATAAACTGTTTGCAGAAATCGTCCATTCCTTCTTGATCAAATGAGATATCGGTTTCTTTACTTTCCTAATTATATCCTTCTTCATTTTCCTCTTCTGTTTCGCTATCCTCCATATACACAACAGAAATTCGATCTTCATCATCCTTTTCATTATCATCAACAGAACGTGATGGTGTTTCCTCTATATATAAAGGAGCTTGCACTTGATCTTGATCCTTTCTTTCTCTTTGTAAAATCTGCAAGGGATGTTTTCTGAACTGGGGATTGAAAACCCCTCTGTTTTGTTTTGCAGGTTTATTGTTGTCTATTTCCATCTTTACTAATTTGTTAGACAAATTTTTTATGACCTTAGTCATATCATCGATCCTCTGATCTTGAGATGAGGCTCCTTATTCATCTTGAAATTTCCTAGTAGCAAACATATTTGCCTCAATCTTTAAGGCATCAGTTTGAATCTGTTCAAGAGTGGGGGATCTTATTTCTCTCAATGTGAAACTAAAATCCGGCTCAAATTCTCCAGCGAAAACAACCCTTGCTCCAATAGGAGGAGGTTTCATTTCCACAGGCAAACTATTGTACAACTTATTAAATCTTTTGACAAAATCACTCATACTTTCATTTGGATTTTTCTTTATAGCATTAAATTTCGTTAAAGAATAACCATGGTCTCTTTTTTCACCCCATCTTTGGATGAATCGTCTTTCTAATTCATCCCCATCATTGATTGAACCATTGGGTAATCCTTTAAACCATTTTCTTGCCTCTCAACTTAGAGACTGTACAAAAAGTCTCATTACCACATCAAGATGTTCTACATTAAAATTCTCAGCAAATGTGAAAAACAAGGGCAAGTGCTGTTCTGCAGTTATTTCATCTTCACCAGTAAATCTAGGGAGCAACTTGAGATACTCCTGAGGGATTGCATTCATTGGTTGGGGTAGATTTAATGGTGCATATCTATTCATCAAGAAAGCAGGGTCTGCCATGTTTATGCCTTGATTGACTGCTCCTTGAGCGGGGATAAAATGGATACCAGTTGTAGGTGGGGATGAATGAGGTGGAGCAACTGATATAGGGATAGGTGTATGAACAATAGCAGAAGAATTGGAAACTGTGTGAAGTTGAGTTTTTGTAAGAGGAAATGATACAAACTCAAAAGATTGTTCTTCTAATGTCGGTTCTTAGAAATGAATGGGTGAAGGTGAGGATTATTTTTCCGGGAAAATGAGTTTCTGAGAAATATCCTTGGATGAAAAAGTATGTGAACTGCTACCTGATGCAAGTAGTGTGGCATCAGGTGTAGAAAATATATATATATATTTTATTTATTTATTTATTTATTTTTTATTTTTATTTTATTTTTTATTTTTTTATTTTTTATTTTTATTTTATTTATTTTTTATTTATTTATTTATTTATTTTATTTATTTATTTTTCTGGCCCTTCTTTGAAACTAGCTTTTCTGGATCAGACAAAACAGGAGCTTTTGGCTGAGAGGTATCAAACCTCGTGTGAGGCCTCTTAGGAGCCAGAATTATTTTAAAGAAGCATAGCTTAGAATTTCCTCCTCTCTGAACAACCAGAGGACATATAAACAAAACCCAGGGAAAACTTCGAGTCTTCATTCCCCGGGAACAGCGCCAATTAATGTTGTACCTTAAGATACAATTCCTTAGCTGTGATAAGGAAATAGTACTTAAGACATTTTATAATTATGTCAAAAAAATTTATGTCTCTTTTTTATTAACCCTCAAGTATTTATAATCACACCCTTAAATATCAAATATTATGAATGCTTCACAATTCTACCATCTGTTAATGTTGAACGAAATGACTGGAAGAAAATGTGGGAAGAAGTCCAAACTGATATGCTGCTTTATACATAAAATACCATTCCAAACTCTAGAAGAAACATGTGAAAGAAATAGTTAAAACAAAGGAGTGCTAATTAAGGTTTTAAACTCTTATACACAGAAGTAAGAAGAGACCTACTGCTCATAACCTTGTTTTATTCATAGAAGGAAATACACAATGAAAACTGGAATACATTTCAACATAAACAAAATGCTAGAAACTTGCTTACTCATTCATTAATCTTTGAATATAAAAATATTTGTCTAGGAGTTCCAAAACTCGGAACCTTCCTTCCCCTTGAAAATTACATTAAATACAATAAAAAGCAGTTTGGAATAGATGTATCCAATTCTAAATACCAAAACTACTTCATGACTTCGAACGTTGTCTATTACATGCCTTGAAAATGTCTTTTTACAATTACATTGACTTCAGAAAATAACATAAAATAAATATCCTAATCTATATGAATTGTTGATGACGTGGCTTCTTTTCCTTGATCGACTGATTTGTCTTTCTTTGTTACTGATCCCTTTGGTAGGTCAATTGTCCAAGCTCTGCACTTTTTCCATATTTCTACCTTCGTTTTAGTTGAATGTGTCAGATTGTGATATTCCAATCTGAATGCAGTAATTCGGCCATAAGAAGGCCTTTCAGAGAAAAGGGTTTTTACCATCCATAGGAGTTGAAAATGTCTCTGTAAAAAGTTGACCATTGTCTCTCCCTTGAGCACCTGAGTCTTTTCATACCTGTTATAAATCTTTCTTTTTGTCATCACCAGTGAATTCTCATAAGAGCTCCATGGCAAAAGGTTTCCTTAAACCTCCCAACATGATGGCAAGTCTACCCTTGTTATTTTATCAAATGCTTTGTCAAATTGACTTACTGGTTCTTTGATTTCTATAAGTTTCTTTTCTGCAGCCTTTATGAGATCATTCCTGATAATCATTTTGTTAATTTCCACTGCATATAACATTTTTTCCTACATATCATTCTCCTATAACTCCTGAACTGATTTAGAATTGATAAAATCAATAAATCTTTTGGCCCAAATGGCCCTATTAATCCCTTTTTTCTCATCAGACATAATTGGCTCTTCACATTCCACAATAAGATATTTTTCTTTTGCAATTATCATCATGAAACACCAATTGGATTTCATTTCTGAAATGATATCAGTCCAAATGATATCTTTTGCTTGTATAAGTGACAGATTTCCTTTCATTCTTTCTTTGAGATTCTTGATCTTAGCTTCAGCATTTCAGAAATCCATTATGTATTTATCTGCTTCATTTTCTAGGACCTTCATCAATTTTGCTATAGTCTCTAGATTTGTCTGAGATTTCTTTCTATCCCTTTCAGCCATCTGCAACTCAATATTTAATTGAATAATTTGTGTTTGTGGGTCTTCATCACCTGTAGGAAAAAAAAAGGTACAGTTATGATTATCAATATGATTTTGTAATGAAATTACAGTCTGTTTTACTTTGGAAAGTTCTTCATCCTTCTTCATGAGTTGTTGCAACAAATCTTCTTTTTCTTTAACTACCTCTGCAACTTCTGAAGCCATTGAATGTTCACCAGAAGGAAATTTCAATTTCTTCCTTAATGTAGAAATCTCTGCCTCAACACTTTGCATGAATTTCTGCATAGCAGACTTGTCACTAGGGTCTACACCAATCTTAATAATAGTCTTCTTCAACTCTTCATTTTGAACTGTCAAGGCTCTTGAATTAGCCTTTCCTAACTTCAACTGCTTAATAAATTTCCCTAACATGTTTTCAACTTTAACTGCCATTGCATTTGTCTTTGTGAGGAATTTAACAATCAATTGTCCTGTCTGCATATGCAAATTAATTTTGTCCATTAGTGGAATCTTTTTAACATCCATAGTCACATTTACAGTATTAAAAATGTTTGAAGACCCAATTGACATTCCTGTGGGATGTGATAGAGCAATCCTAAATTGATCTTTTTCAAGATCCGTTATAGTCAATAGCCTTGTCTGATCAGTAGTTTCCTGATGTTCTTCTTGGGCCTCCATGCTGGCCTTCATTTTCTGATTTCTCTCTTCAATTTGCGAAAACACCTATTTGATTAAGGGTACTTGTTCATGAGAGGATTCATGACCTCCAGGGGAAGAGGGAGCATTCTGATCTTCACCCAAATGCAAGGAAAAACCAGGTGAATTAGAGGAATGATCCTCAGCAAATTTTGTCCTTTTCTCACCTCTCAGTGCCTCATCATCCAAGTCAATAACAACTTCTTTACCTCTTTTATTTGTTTCCTCAGTTATAACAGGAGTTTGAATGCTTGTATTCACTGAAATTATTTCACCTTTGTTTGCTACCTTTTCTTGCTCAGGTCTACTTTCATGAATGAAAGCTGAGTATCTGTTCTCAATTCTTCTCTGTGAAATTACACCATGGGGATCATAAGCCCATTTTTCTCCCAGTAACATATATGTTTCCTCCAACAATTTTGTTACTTCCTCAAACGCCTGCCTCATATTAACTATGAAAAGTCCCACACTCATAGGCAATTTATACATATGACCTTTCTTCATAGGAACAAAGTGCACATGATCAACATTCAGGTTCTGTCTGATAAATTCTAAGGCGAAGAGCCTCATTGGTACAAACGTTGGGAGCCTATAAGGTTCAACATTTGCTCCATATAACCTTATTTCAGGATATTCTTCAAATACAAACCAATCGCAAAATTTACAGCTAGTTCCTAAATGTAGAAACTCCTGGGCTTTAGGTAAGAAACAAGAAGGATGAATTCCATTCAATATTTTATATGCAATCGGCATATATTGACTAGCAAAATCAAGTAATCCCTCTTCATTTTGTTCCCTTCTGATTATATCTGTCCATAATATAACTAAATGTCTATGCTTGTTTGCATCCATTATATTTAAACCTAACTGCATGAATTCCTCAACATTATGATATAAAAATAAGTAGACAATCAGTGAGGGAAATTTAAAAGAACCAGTTAATGAAAGACTCATCAACTGTGAGTTGATTACTTCTTGCCAAAAGGATGGAATATCCAGGACCATTCCTAGCTTCATCATCATGGCGAACATTCCAAGAACTGACTTGTCCATTGTGACGTCGTCTTCTTTGCCCAAGATTTTAGCAATACTGCTTAATATAGGCCGGGTCTCTTCATCGAAAACTCCCATAATAAATTCTCCACACTCTGGCTGAAACTGCTTCATATTAGGCTTCAAATGGAACATAAATTGACTGAATTCTTCTCCTGCAAGGCTTTCATAGTAATTAATCAGTGAATCTTATGAAAATTGAACTGATGATTCGGACTCAGGAAAACACAGGGCTTGGCGAATTAATTGGGTAGGCACCTGCAGAACATTTTCCCCTTGGAAATTCATTACAAAACATTTTCCGGGATACATTGAGGAAACCAACCAATAGATGAACTCTAGGAACAAATGGGTCTTCGGGATGCATGTAGAAAGGATTTCAGATTTTATCATGGCGGAATAGACAGGGGAATTATCCTTATTCAATACAACGTGTTGATAAAATGGAAGATGCGTTACTGAAGACATAGTATCTTGAATGTCTCTCTCATTATCCATGAGAGGAATGTGGCTCGATGACCGAGAAAGAGAAGACCTTTTAGCCATAATTTAGAAAAGGAGTTGAAGGGATACTCTTGCAAGGTGACTAAAAATAGAAAGGTGACGGAAGAATGCAACAGGTCGAAATGCAACAAACTGCAAAGTATTTTGAAAACAAAATGAAAAATACCCTCAAATAGGTGGCGCGACTTTCGTATTATATGCCATACGTAATGTGTCACTTAACCGTTGGATTTATTTGACATGAGTAACAAATTTTTTCCATTCAGCATATGATGTCACTGTGGGGGGTATCAGGGTACGACTGAGAACTATGGCTAGTGCCCCCGTATTCGATATCCACCGTTGATATCTATTGCCTCCGCAGTCAACCTAGTCAACTGCGGAGGCACTCCGTTAACTCTCGTGCAGTTAGTGCCCGCGGGTTGGGTCATCTAGTTTATACTTTTAATATCAGCACTTTCCGCCTTTTGAATTGATCGACCTTTAATATTTTGATATAAAACCCACTTGTACAAAGTTTGAAACAATTAAACTTTAATACATCAAACTGAGAACATTTTCTTTTTATGCCAAAGTATAAAACTATAATTCTTTAACATATTTGCTTTTATTTCAATTTCAGATTTTTTTTGTATTCTTAACATATTTAATTAAAATGATATGCAGATGATCCACAACAGGTAGTTTCATCAATAATACATCCGCTAAGGCCCTCCATAACCAGTAGAAATAGAAGGGGAGATAATGGACACCCTTGTCGAAGTCCCCGCTCCGCATGAAAGAAATTGGTTGCTTCCCCATTGATAAGAATGCTAAAAGAAATAGTGGTGATGCAGCTCATGATCCAATTAATAGTTTGTAAGGGGAACCCCAGGTGTGTGAGCAGCATGCGGATATAGAGCCAACTCACTTGATCAAAGGCTTTTGTTGAGTCAATCTTGATAATCATCCCTTTTATGCACTTGGTATGCATAGAATGTAGGGCCTCTTATGCAATGCCAATTGCATCATGGATCTGTCTATTTTCAAGAAAGGAAAATTGGTCAGGAGATATATGATTGGATAAAATTGGTTTCAACCCGTTGGCAAGAATTTTGGCCATAATATTGTATATGCAGTTACATAAGGATATCAAACGGAAATCTTTAAGAGAAGATGGATGATCAGATTTAGGGATAAGGGCTATGAAAGTAGCATTGAATGCCTCATAGATGCGCCCAGATTGACAAGTATCTTCCACCACCTCTAGGAGATCATGACCCAGTAGATCAAAGAAGGCCAGATAAAACTCCACTGCCCACCTATCAGGTCCAGGTATTTTTTCCTTTTTGAACCACTTAAGGACAAATTATAGTTCTTGGACAGAGACCGGTTGAAGGAGATCCTCCACTGCTTCAGGATCCACAAAGCTGGGAAAGAGGGAGGCCACCTTAATGATTTCAGCCAAGGATGGTTGCAAAAGGGCTTTATAAATCTCTCGGAAATGATTGATACCTTTCTGAGCAAGTTTGGAGAAGGTGGAGGCTTTTGATCCATCCTCATTATTGAGATCCTAAATGGTGTTGATAGTCTTTCTGCCATTAGCGAAATGATGAAAGAATTTGGATTTTTCATCCCCTGCTTTGATCCAAGTGGCACGACATTTGAGTCTCCAAACCTCATTCCTCGCTTGTAGGATCTTTAAGCGAGTAGTTTCAAGTGAAATAAGCTCAGTCTTTTCTTCTTCAGTTGCAAAACCTCCCCCATTAGAGCTTTCCAAGCTATGGATCTTTTTTTCAATTCTGGTGAGTTCACTGTCCTCCAATCTCTTCTTATGCTTAACCCAAGCAATGGAATCCTTCTTAATAGTGAGTAGTCTATGTGCAAGAATAGAGGATGGTGATTATAGATATGGAGGCGAGGGGAGTCTCCACTGGGTGTCCACTAATTTGATGTAGTCGGGATCTTGTAACCACACAGAGCAAAATTTATAGGGGGAGGTCGAATTCTTGAATTCAACAGTAATTTCCAAGAAGATTGGGGAGTGGTCAGAGATGCCACCAGAGCCAATCCACTGCTTGAAAGAGCCAAGATTCTGTAATAACCCTTCTTTGATAAGAAAATGATCAAGCCTGCGGGCCACCAATTCATCCCTAGTGCGCCTATTGCGCCAAGTTGGAGAGGGGGAAGTTACAAGGGGATCCACTAGCTGATGCGATAAAAGCAAGTGTCTGAAGTATTCAGAGAGTGTATCTGCATCAGAATTTGGCCCCCAAGATTAAGAGACCCCAAGAGAGAAGTTCAAGTCACTAGCCACAATGATATTGTCAGGATGCAAAATAGATGAGTTCATAAGAGAGGTCCAGAATTGTTGCCTATTAGTGCATGGTCCATAGGCATTTATAATACAAAAATGTAGTCCAAGGGCTTCCAATAAGAAATCCATCCCTAGAATGCATTCCCTGCCCCAAACATTTAGAAGGTTGATATGACGGGGGTTTATACAGAGGGCCAAACCACCTAATCGCCCATTTTCATCCAAGGCGTGAATGATCCAATCAAGGAGAATAGGGGCAAGCACATGAATAACTTAATCAAACAAGCCATGGGTTTCGTGAAGCAGTATGATATCGGTCGATGAAGAAGAAAATAGTCGACAAAGCGCAAGACGCTTCATTGGGCTAGCCAGCCCATGATAGTTAAAGGATAAACAGATCATTGGGAAACCAGGAGAGGGGAGTGTCTTGCTCTAAGGATCCCATCGATGGAGAGTTGAGTGCCCGAGGCAACTTCCTGACCGTCTTGAAGAATAGCTTTCGAAATATGCGAATGACGACCCCGGGAGGGCTTAAGCCGAGGGTTGGAGGGTCCATTAAGGGCGCCAAGACCAGCCGAGGTATATAAACGAGGGCGCAGATTGTAAGAGTGTGAGGAGGAGGAATCCTAGGGTTCAACCACAAGGGTGGGGCAAGGTCCTGAAGGAGAGGGTAAGGGGGAGGTGGGGGGGAGTTCAGAAAGAGTAGGAGTGGAAGCATGGGTAGAGAATAAGGGCAAAAAATGGATAGAAGGGGGAGTGTTGGGGAAATTTAGAGGTGAGGAGGATGGGGGGCAACAAATGGAAGGGGAGAGGAAACCAGCCTAAGGATGCTTCGAACACATAATAGATGTCGAAGATAAAAATGATAAAAAAGTAAATTGAGGAGTAGAGGATGTACCATCAACCGGATGGAGTCCAGTAGATGTAGTAGCAGCCATAGATCAATTGACTCTGGTAGGTGCATCCGCAACTATCTGAGAGTGATCTGCCAGCAGGGATGAATCAGGTGACACTGTGAAGCTGGTGAGCGGAGTCTGTCTCTGCAGCGAGACCGATACAGGAGCAATGGGATGTAGACTGCTGAGTGAGCAAGGAGTCGGTGTCGAGCCTTTTAATGGGAAATATTTGAAGACATGTTCGACTTTGTGACAATGGTGACAAAGGAAGGGAACCCCTTCATAATCTAATATCTGAGCCCTGGTGGAGTTGCAACATTGAATATTTATGGCCTCCTCAAGACCTTCCCTTGTGTCAATATGTATCAGGATGTGGGCAAAAGCCATTTTTCCGGAGTCAATGAAAGAGTGATCATGGTCCAAATAAGTGCCCAAAAGGTTACCAATGTCCTTGAAAATCTGTTCATTCCAAAGGTGTAGAGGAAGCCCAGGTAACCGTACCGAGATAGGTCCCGCACCCAGCGGTTCACGATCAGGATCAAGCAAGGGGTTCCATCGTTTCAGCAACACAGGTGCCATATCAATGTGCTAGAATTGAGATAATATAAGGTCCGTGGGTGCTCTGGAAGAAAAGCGAAGAGAAAACCAACCCTTGGTTAATATGTGAATGGTGGGAATATCCTGAAATAGATCACCCCATATCTCTTGTGCCCATTGTTTCAATCCCTTAACCCCATAGTTTTGGCCAAGAACCCAGGCAACAACCACCCTATCCATAGTACCCAAGATATCGACCATCTGTACACCGGCGCTGAGAGTGAGAATGTGAGCACGTTTGTTGGCTTTAACACACTTCATGTGTCGAAGAGCATGGGGAGGTATGCCAGGAGGTAGAGTAGCTGAAGCAGAAAGCAGAGGGGGGGAGGCAGAGGCAGGAGGGTGAGAGGATGAGTCGGGGGGATGGTGAAGCAGCCAAAAGGTCGACGAGCCGCGAGAGTGACAGATCCAGGTGGGTGAATGGGGGGAAGTGAGTTAGGGGAGGAAAAGGAAGGTGTGGGGGCAGAGGACGGGGGGATAGAGGCAGGGGGGGCGTAGTTAGTGGGACATGATGGGAGGCCAGGGTAAATGAGGGAGCCTACGGGGGGTAGGTGAGGGTCTGTGAAAGAAAGGCTAGGGACGCGGGGGACGGGGGACAAAGGTTTGGTGAGGAGATGAGGTCCAAGTCAGCAGCCGAGAAGATAGCCGTGGAGGATGGAGAGAGTTTCGGTTCCAAAAAAGAGTCCAACTCAAGGAAGGTAATCGGGGAGGAGGCTGATGCAATAGAGCTAGCTAAAGCAGGACAAATAAAAGGAGAAGATGTAGGATGATATACATGCATGCCCAAGGAGAATCAATGCTCGAGGGTCCAAATGTCCACATCGATATATGGGTCCTCCGAATAATCCACAAGTTGTTCATCCTGGGCCCCTTCCATAGAAAACTCCAAGAAAAACCATTATTGTAAAGACAAACTTCCAATTAGAGCAGGTCGATCACAAGGAGCAAGAAAACAGGTCCCCAACAATAAAACAAGAGCATTAGTGGCCAGTGCTCTGATAGTGCCAAAAGGGTCAGGAGCATCACCGAGCTCAGTTAATGATGATGAGTGCATTCAACAGAAACAACTGCCAATAATATTGGAAACCAAGAGTGCCATTGCGAAAAATAAGGTCAAGAATCCATCAGAAGACATAGAAGAGGATAACAGGTAATCTGGGTTCATTCATGTTGTATCAGATAGGTGCCGCGGATGGTAAGGAAGCCCTAGGGCCTCCATTGATGCGCATCGCAGAGGACCGCCACCGCTGAGGGTTTTCGCCATCGCCTCTACTGTTGAATACTACTTCTTTCATTATTTTATATATTGATTTAAACACCATAATAATATTTTTTTTTTTTTTACATTTTTAATGTATATATGCTAAATATGCTCACTAGTTTTTTTATCTTTCTTCTTCTTCTTCTTTTTTTTTTTTTTTTTTTTTAATAAAAATAAATAAGATCATTCAATATGAGAGAATAGAGTGAAGTGAGTATGTTTACATGTTAGAAAAGCATCACACATAGTTATGGCTAAAGTATTTATTCCACCGCATAGGGAAAAAAATAAAATTATTTAATATAAAATTTCTAATATACGATGAGACAATTTTCATATTATATTGTTAATATTTTTTGTTAAAAATTTATTAAAAAATAAATATTTTTAATTATCAAGATTATTTACTTATTAAATTATTATAATCTAATTTTGATGTCGATATTATATATTTTTATTTTATTGTTAGGTTAACAAAAATGCATATCATAAATGTTCTTATCAATTTATATACTACTAATTGCATGAAAAGGTGCAGAGGAACGCTGGAGGAGGAGAGGGGATTTATACATAGCACCCCAAATGATGTAAATTCCTAGGTACCAAGGAGGTAGGCTTCCACAAATCAAGAAGACTACCCATTGTCACCTCAATGGATATTTCTCTCTCTTCTGCTTGGCTCTTCTCCAATTCAAAAGAATTATTCCAAATTAAAATTGCTAATACTACATCATGGATTCTTAAGTTATGTGGTAAGAGAAAACCCTAATAAGATGTATATTTGTTGTAATATATGAAATTTAATGGAAATATGATAAATACAATATATAAAAGTTATGGATAAAGGAATGGAAAGGGATGCAAGGAAACTAATGCCACTTAATCATGGAATAATAGAGTCATGAGATGTTACTAAATGGAGGGACTAATTTATCATATCACAACTACTTCAAAAAAGAAGTTAACTTGATGAAACATTGTTGAACATCGATGAGTAGAGGAATGTGGAAGGCAATAATCAAGGCTAATATCGGGACAATGAAATATAATCAAAATTTGAGAGGAGTAGAGAAATGTGGAAGGCAATAATCAAGGCAAGTATATCGGGACAATGAAATACAATCAAAATTTGAGTTTTTATATATCTTCTGAAAAATGTAAAAGGAGGTTAAATGTGAGAATAAAATTACACTGACATAAATGTTTCATAACAATGACAATCCTTGCAAGCACAAGGTACATAGCAGAGGAGTTCGATTTCTTTGGGATTTTTTAAAATGACATGAAATAAATACTTGGAAGGAGGGGAAGAGGAAATTAATTTGAGAAATTAATGAGGGGCGAGGGTTTTCTGTTAAAGATTAAAGATTAAGCATTCGAATGAGAGGCTTCCAAGAATGAATTAACTTGTATCCATCTTTATGATTAAATTTATCCAGATTTTGAGGGCTTAGTGGATGATTTGGGTGGAATGAAAGAGACTAGGGAGCAAGGGTTTTAGCTTGGCCAAAGAATATGAGGTGGTTGGATTTATAAGCATGTTCAACAAAGGCTGATTTTGAAAATGATACCTATTGGTTGTGTTTTTTTCATCCATGCTTAAACGGATCTACCAATTTGGGCAATATAAAAATATCCACAAGAGCATGGAATTTAATAAACCCGAAGGCCCACCAATGAATCAAAATGATCATTGGGAAATTTGTCTTTTTCTAGTTTAACTGATCAACCAATTTGGCCAATATAAAAATATCGACAAAATCATGGAATTTTATAAACCTCACGCCCACCAATGAATCCAAATGATCATTGGGAAATTTGAATAGTTGTTTTAAGGTCTTGTAAAGTTTGAAACGAACATGTATGTTTTTTTTTTAATGTTTTTCTTGGATAAAATATGGAAATATCATCGGTGTTCCCTTAAATTAGTATGTTCATATCTAAATTATGATTAAATAAAATGCATATTTTAGTCCGTCTATAATATCGTATTTAATATATTTAAATAAATCCTAAACGATAAGATATAAATTGTTGAATAAATTTAAATATTAAATAAAAAATTAAACTAGAATTTGCAGCAAGAGGTGCAAAGTAACGTCGGGAGTGGGGAATGTGGAAAACAATAATTAAGTGAAATATATGGAAATTTTAGTTTCTATATATATTTTAGAGAATGTAAACTATACTATGACTTGTGATCAGATTTCTAGGTAACCAAGGGAAATTAATCCCCATCCTTGACTTCAAAATAAATCTATGATTTTTATAAGAATACAAAATATTGTAGAAAAAGAAGAAGGCAAAAATGATGGCCCTTCATTCCAATTATTGATATAATATCCCAACTCTCTGCACGCTACCTTTTTTTTGTTGAAAAGCCATATCAGCTGCGTCACGTCACCATGAATTTTAAGTTTCTGAAACTTATTATATATATACCATATAGATATGTTTGTATATGGTGACAAACAGTCTCATGATTTCTCTGAAGTCTAAACTCCATTGTGCTTTTGGGTTTGCTATAGAACACTTAAGCGATGGTGTAAATTAGTGGTTTTTGGTATTATGGAATGATTTTCATGACATTATTGTTGGTTTTAAAGGTCATTAATTTTTCAAGAAAGGGCACAGGAAAGCTGCTTCCACGCCCTCCTAGATGACCCATTGTTTGGAATCTCCTCTAGCTTAGGGGAAGCCCAATGAGTCTATGTACCACCTTGTTGCAAAATACGGTCCTCTGATGACCCTTCATATCGAAATGAGAACCACAGTTGTGGTTTCATCTCCTACCATGGCCACACAAGTCTTGAAAATTCATGACCAATTCTTTTCTAGATGCACCGTCATAGAAGCCTTCAAGTGTCTCTCCTACTCTTCATTGGCATGGAGCAACACCTGTGGGCCTCGTTGGTGTATGCTTCGGAGATTCTACAACACCGATTTTTTCAGTGTCAAGAGACTAGAGGCCTTGCATCATCTCAAGGGTCTGATGGCAGTTCCGAAGTCCAAGGACTGCGACCAAGTTTCCACATGGGATGCTTAAGAAAATATATGTGAGGAGGGTTCGACCATCTACCGAGTCAAGTAAATGATATAGCAGCTCATAGGTTCAAGGATTTGGACAATAATACCAAAACCGCTCTAGACATTGTGGACCTTCCCATACATCTATCCAAACTCCAAATCCTGAAAATAGGCGTCACCCACCATGATGAAGAGGCTTGGCCGAGGGATGAGCTTCATAAGATCTATGAAGAAGACTTACCATTCAATAATTTTGTTGAAGAAGACACTGACTTCCATGTTGTTGTTTCTGGAAACATGGACAATAGCATAATACAACACCTGAAATATTTCCGCTCTCTTTCAGAAATCTAACATCTTCTTCGTTGTCGATCATCCCATTCATAAAGTCGGTGTATCGTGTGAAAACCAGCCAAATGCCACTAGATTTCTCAGGATTACCTCCATGTTGGCATCCAATTTTATTTTGGGGAGGTAAAGCGTGGCAGTCTTATCATCAAATTTTATTGTGGTGATCTGAAAATGGAACTATTTGTAATGCTATGCAAAGTATCCATTTCCCTATAATTTAATGTGCAAAGTGTTCTCCATGGCTTGCAGGTTAAACAAAGTAGTTTTGGTAATGTTTCTGAGTTTCATGTGTGAGGATTTGTTATTTAAATTTACTGTTTAACATATCAGAACAGAAATACACAGCAAGTAAAATTCACCATAACATAACACAACAAATTGCTGAGGCAGTTCACCCCTCCTGGGCTACATCTGTTGGTCCAAGGCTCCCCAATGGCATGTCCTTGCTCTATTAATTTTCTCAAAATGGTTACATAGTGAAAAATATGCCTAAAAAGGCAAAACCAACTGTAAATTCAACTTCAGAAGATAGAAAATAGCTATAAATGGCTTTTGTTTCACCTTAAACAGTGAAATACAACCCAAAATAGTGCCTCCTCCATTATGGCCCTGGTGGCTTCTTCCTCTTTCCTGAAGCAAAATATATTTTAGATCACCTCTGTTCACCCTGAAACCTATTCCAAACTATCCAGAAGGTCGGAGAGACCCAAAATTGACTAAAATTTCATCTTGTTTGGTCAAAAATTGAGAGATTTATGACTTCTGCAACAAAAATGCCCAATGTCCCCCAAAAACCCCACCAAAAGTGGGAGAACTCCAGTTAACTCCACTAAAAAGGCGGATTCTCCAAGACTAGCGGAACCACGCTCTAAAATTGGGGGTGATATTTAATATAACTGTCTGTTTCGGTGCATTCACATGCGGAATAGTCGGACGGTTTAGGTGGGCGAAT
Organism: Pinus albicaulis; assembly: GCA_034641835.2. NCBI lineage: Eukaryota > Viridiplantae > Streptophyta > Pinopsida > Pinales > Pinaceae > Pinus > Pinus albicaulis. The sequence continues at coordinate 327,710,706 of CM076569.1, read as the reverse complement.
AAGGTTGAAGACCGCTGCATTAAACGTCATTGGAGTGGTCACATTAGGTGGCATTAACCGCCAATGTAACTGTCGGCGGTAGCCCCCGGTCTCCGCCATAAGCCACATGAGGTCGGGGCTTAGCACTGGGGCTAGCCCCCTTCCCAAACTCCGCCATACAAATGCTTTAGCTCGTGGTTTTCGAGCCCTGGTCACGTGGCCACGGGGCTATCACTTGATGGATGGTCCCAACTTCTCCGCCCGTTCCGCCGACCTGAAAACCATTCACACCCACTTGACTGTTTAACACAACCACCCACAGCATGTCGGTTGGGTCGCCCTGCCCGAGGAGTCAGGTCGAGGATTAAAGACCCTTAAACTTCATAATTTTTGCATGAGTCTTTCAACCAATGGCCTGGGGCCACGTGGAACCCACTGATAGGCCCAAATTTTAGTAATAAAAATCACTTTTCCAATAATAATATTATTATTTTATTTTTATTTTTTTTTACAAAATCAATTAGTCAAAAAGTCTTGTTTTGGAGGTCACTAGACGATTTCAAACCTCAGTAACTTTCTCATATGAACTCAGTTTTGAGAACCATTTGCGGTGCCAGAATCGCAGCAATGAGGCCTTTACAGTCTTTCAAATTCCAACCATTTCTGAGAACTTCCATTTTTGAGAATTTTCTTCACTTGGACATGATCTCCTGATCACACCTCCCCATTGGGAAGCTTTTGGACCCCAAAAGCCTTCAATTACCTATTCAGAAGACCAATCCAAAGATAATCAACACTTCCCCTCTTCGAAGTGTGTGTCCTCCTGTCAAGGATAGCATCCTTTTTCAACTCATCCAAATATTCTGGTGAGAAATTCTCTAAGGATGGCAGCTGAATGTCACTTTCATGATCATAAATTAAAGAAGGTTCATGCAAATGTAAATTTTCCACATTCACAATGGAATACATTTGCATATATGAAGGAAAATCTAGTTGAAAAGCATTATTTCCAACTTGTTTAAGAATCTTGAATGGACCATAACGAATAGGCTTCAACTTTTTACCTTCTCCTTGCATTCTTTCCTTACTAATATGCAGCCATACCTCATCTCCTTCTTGAAACTTATGATCAATTCTGTGTTTTTCATGCCTCTCCTTGTACTTGCCTTGAATTTTTTCAAGCTGTTCTTGAACTTGCAAATGTATGAGCTGAATTCTTTCAATGAACATGCGAGCTTTGTCAATGTCACTATGCCCATCAATGGCAACATCCTTCTCAATAATGAAATCTAAAGATGACTTAGGCAAATACCCAAAACAATCTTCAAAAGGTGAAGTATTTGTAGAAGAGTGCTTGGCCGGGTTGTAAGCATGTTGAATGTAATGCAAGTGCTCATCCCAAAGCTTGGGATGCTTGCTGCTATAAATTCTCAAGAGATGTACAATGGTTATGTTCACTACCTTTGTTTGGCCATCTGTTTGCGGATGGAACGCAATACTCTTCTTCAACTTGGTGTCCATCATCTTCCATAAATTGGACAAAAAATTACCAACAAATATGGAATCCCTGTCACTAACAATAGAAGTAGGCAAGCCATAATAAACCCATACATGTTGAAAATATAAATCAACAGCTTGTTCAACAGTTATAGATTTCCTACATGGCATAATAATACACATCTTGCTCAATCTATCAACTACTACATAAAGATAATAATGTTGCTTTCTAGACAATGGTAGACCTCCAACAAAATCCATAGAAACACTTTCCCATGGTCTAGAAGGTACCAGCAATGGCATATATAAACCAAGCTTCCTATTGCTAGGCTTTCTTGTAGCACATAATGAACAACCTCTAATGAAACGTGAAACACTATCTACTATGTGAGGCCAATAGAAATACCTCTGTAAATGTGCCATCGTTTTGCTTACCTCGAAATGTCCAACAATAAGAGAAGAATGAGCTTCTCTCATGACACTTAGTCTCTCTCCCTGTGGTATACATAACTTTCCCATATGAAACAACAAATTATTATGCAAGTGATAATAATTCTCCTCAACAGCATTCCCTTCACTCAGGTTAGCATACACATCCTTAAAATCAACATCTGATGCATACTGTTCTATGTAACTCTCATATACAATAGAATCATTCTCAAGTAAAGTAGTAGCACTAATAATAGGCCTTGAAATCATATCAGCAAATTTATTGAAAATACCTTTCTTGTACTTTATTACCAAGTGAAATTGCTGTAGGAAACCCATCCATCTGAAATGTCGTGACTGCTCCAATTTACTTTGCGACTGCAAGTACTGTAAAGGCTGATGGTCGGTATGAACAACTGTCTCTTTGCCCATCAAATAGTGTTTCCACTTTTTGACGCTTTGTACCAATGCATACAACTCCTTATCATATGTAGGATAATTCACAACATCACCATTAAATGTCTCAGAATGAAATGTGATATGCTTACCATGATGTAAGAGAACTGCACCTGTGGCGTAATCACTAGCATCGGTCTGAATCTCGAATGGCTGTCTCAAGTCCGATAATGCAAGGACTGGAGTTGAAATTATCTTCTCTTTCAAAGACTCGAAAGCTTTCTGTTTCTTTCCTCCCCATTGGAAAGCACGCTTCACACTTGTCACTGCATGCATAGGAGCTGCTATGGCAGAGAAGTTAGAAATAAACTTCCTCCAATACTGAGTTGCACCCAAAAAAATTCTTATCTCTGTAATGGATTTGGGAGTAGGCCAATTCACAATGGCTTCTCCTTTATAAGGATCAATTCTCAAAGCACCTCCACCTACTATGTGTCCCAAATAAACCAAATAAGTCTTTCCAAATTCACACTTTGACATTTTAAGAAATAACTGATTTTTCTTCAAAATATCAAGTAATTTCTTAACATGCATGACATGCTCTTTTCTAGTCTTGCTGAAAATTAAGATGTCATCTAAGTAGACAATAACGAAATCATCAAGAAAAGGATGTAAGACATCATCCATTACCCGCATGAAAATTGCAGGTGCATTGCATAAACCAAACGGCATAACAAGCCACTCAAAGAGTCCTTGTTCGGTTTTAAATGTTGTCTTCCAAATGTCATTTTCTACAATTCTAACTTGATTATAACCACTACGTAAGTCTAACTTATTGAAATATTTAGCATCTTTCAGCTGATCGAATAAATCATCTATCCTTGGGAGTGGGTAACAATTCTTTCCCGTTATTTTGTTCAATGCCCTGAAGTCCACATACATGTGCCAAGTTCCATCTTTCTTTGGAATCAACACTATCGGTGACCCACATGGCGAAGTGCTTGGTCTTATGAAACCTTTGTCCAATAAGTCCTTAATTTGCCTCTTTATTTCAACATTCTCCATGATATACATTCGGTACATGCCTATGTTAGGAAGAGGAAAACTTTGTTGCAACTATATTTCATGTTGAATCTCCCTTTTAGGAGGAAAACCTGTTGGTTCCTGAAACATCTCATGATGTGCATCAACTACATCATATAAATATGTTTTTAACTTGGAATCACAATTTTCAAATGACTCATGATTCACATCAACCTTAGGCTTAACCATAAGAAATACAAAACTCTTACTAGAATTCACTAGCCTTTTTACCTGTCCCGCATTTACCATCACTATATTTGTCTTCTTGCAATGTGCTTTGACAATAAACTCCTTGCCATCTTTGAAAAGATGAAACTTATTTTCATGGCGATGGAAGATCGCTTTCCTGTCAAATAAGTAAGGAATTCCCAAAACAATTCCTGATATATCAAGCGACACTACATCAAGTTCAACTATGTCAATAAAGTGTGCAGTAATTGCAAAACGCAATATGCACTTCCTTGAGACTTGTATGTTTGCATCCTTGCATATCCATCCAAGTGGATATGGCTTTGGATGTGGAATGGTCTCAAGTTTAAGTTGTTTTACCATGTCTTCTGATATGATATTTGCTTGTGACCCACTCTCAAACAGTGTGTCAATTTTTGAGATTACCCTCACATGGAACAATTCAATTCTTTCTTCCTCATTTGGAGCTTGTACATGACAGTTTGAAGTACTAGTGCTTGGCTTAGTTTTAGTTTCCTTTCCCTTCATACTCTTCAAACCCATGGCTGTAATTTTGGTTTCGTCACCTGAATCATCTCCTAAGTCTTGTTGTGTAGTTGTAGTAGCTGCAGTTTTCTTTTTTCCTTTGTTTTTGTTAATCTGAGTTCTTTTTTCAGGATGAAGTTTCCAACAGTTTTTCTCTTCATGGCCTTCTCTTGAATAGTGTTTACATATCACTTTCTCACCCTCTTTTTTGACAAATGCATTCTTTTTTCTTTTTCCCTTAGAGGTTTTATCTTTGTTTTTCCCCTCAAAAGGCTTGTTTCTACCCTCATCAAAAGTATTTTTCCCTCTAGCCTCTAAATGTGTGGCTTGTACACAAACCTCGTCTAGACTAGTAGGATTGAACATAAGGATAGTATGTCTAAGATAGTTGTGCAAACACCTATATATTTCAGAAAAGTATCTTGACTTTGTAATTATACCCCTAATAAGAGTGCTCTTCTCCTAAACTCTTGGGTGTAGTCTTGTACATTTTGTCCCTTAAGTTGTTTGAAGTTTTGCCAATTCATGATAGATTTTTTTAAATGAGCTAATGGATCAAATTTCTTTTTAATTGCAGTAATAAATTCAGCCCATGATAAAGTGATCTTGCCATGTTTTTTAATTTCATCCTTGGTCTTGGCTTCCCACCATACCAATGCTGCTCCATCCATTCTCAAAAAGGCTAACTGTATCTTGGTGTCGTCATCATGAAGGTTATGTATCCTCAAGTAAACCTCTAACTGTCTTATCCAATTGTCAAGTTTCTCTGCATTGACCTCACCATTAAACATAGGAAACTCAAATTTAACATCAAGCTTTAAAAATGGACTTTTACCAGTGGTTTTAGACTTGTGAGATTGATTCACCGAAGTAGAGGATGACGATGTAGAGGAAGAGGATGAAGATGGGGATGGTGGATCACCATTACCTCCATTTCCTTTCTTTGACTTGTCATCACTTTTCTTTCCTCCTGAAGAACCCTCTCCTTCTTTCTGATGTTTAGGCCCTTCTCCTACAAGCCTATCATTCCTTTATTGGTAGAGTATCCTCACCATCTCAGTCATGTCCAACAAAGCCTTTTGGAACACCCGTTCTTCTTCTTTGGGATCAATGTCTTCAGGAACTTCTCCTTCTCTTGAAGACATGCTTGAGGCTTCTTCTGTGGCTCTTGGAGGTGAATTAGAAGGTGGAGTTAAAGGCACTCTGGCCCTCCTTGGTTAAGGATTACTTTGTGCTCTAACTAATTGTCCTTCCCCTCTCTTGAGTTTAAGCCTAGTAAGCATAAAAACTTGCAAACAATCAACTATATCTTTGCACAAGAACAAATGTAGAGTAAAAATTTAGCTCTGATACCAACTAATCTAAAAATGGAACTATTTGTAATGCTATGAAAATTATCCATTTCCATATAATTTAATGTGCAAAGTGTTCTCCATGGCTTGCAAGTTAAAAAAAGTAGTTTTAGTAATGTTTCTGAGTTTTATATGTGAGGATTTGTTATTTAAATTTACTGTTTAACATATCACAACATAAATACATATCAAGTAAAATTCACCATAACATAACACAACAAATTGTTGAGGCAGTTCACCCCTCCTGGGCTACATATGCTGGTCCAAGGCTCCCCAATGACATGTCCTTGCTCTATTAATTTGCTCAAAATGGTTACACAGTGAAAAATATGCCTAAATAGGAAAAACCAACTGTAAATTCGACTTCAGAAGATAGAAAATAGCTAGAAATGGCATTTGTTTCACCTTAAACAGTGAAATACAACCCAAAACAATGCCTCCTCCATTATGGCATTGGTGGCTCCTTCCTCTTCATTGAATAAAAAGCTGCTACAGATCACCTCTGTTCGCTCTGAAACATGTTCCAAACTCTCCAGAAGGTTGAAAATTGACTAAAATTTCATCTTGTTTGGTCGAAAATTGAGAGAGTTATGACTTCTGCAACAAAAATGCCCAATGTCCAAAAACCCCACCAAAAGTGGGAGAACTCCAGTTAACTCCACTAAAAAGGCGGATTCTCCAAGACTAGCGGAACCGCACTCTAAAATTGGGGGTGACATTTAATTTAACTATCTGTTTCGGCGCGTTCACATGCAGAATAGTTGGACGGTTTGGGTGGGCAGATAAGGTTGAAGACTACCACATTAAATGTCATTGGAGTGGTCACATTAGGTGGCATTAACCGCCACCATAACCATCGGTGGTAGCCCCCGGTCTCCACCATAAGCCACATGAGGTCGGGGCTTAGCACTGGGGCTAGCCCCCTTCCTAAACTCCACCATACAAATGCTTTAGCCCGTGGTTTTCGAGCCCTGGTCACGTGGCTACGGGGCTGTCACTTGAGGGCTGGTCCCAACTTCTCCGCCCATTTTGTCGACCCGACAACCATTCACACCCACCCGACTGTTTAACACAACCGCCCACAACATGCCTGTCGGGTCGCCCTTCCCGAGGAGTCGGGTTGAGGGTTCAAGACCCTTAAACTTCATAATTTTGCATGAGTATTTTAACCAATGGCCCGGGGCCACGTGGCACCCACTGATAGGCCCAAATTTTAGTAATAAAAATCACTTTGCCAATAATTTATTATTATTATTTTAATTGAGAAAATCAATTAGTCAAAAAGTCTTATTTTGGAGGTCACTAGACGATTTCAAACCTCAGTAACTTTCTCATATGAACTCGGTTTTGAGAATTGTTCATGGTGCTAGAATCACAATGACAAGGCCTTTCCAGTCGTTCAAATTGAAACCATTTTTGAGAACTTCCATTTTTGAGCATTTTCTTCACTTGGACATGATCTCCTGATCATGTGGTGAGGTCGTCGTCGGTAGGAACGAATTTGAGTCCCACATAATATAATCGGCCACAGACAGAATAACTAGTTCATCTTGCATGGGCAGTATGAACTTAACTAAGGATTATTTACCCTTCTCCTCTCTGTCTCCTTCTCTTTCATCTCCTCAGATTTGATGTCATCTTTATCGACAAAAAGAACCAAGGGTTTCTTCAAGGCACTCAGATTCTCAATAATAGAAAAAAAACATGACGACAACTTTGTCACAAATTGAATAGGACCTACCTTAATAGAGGAATGAATTAATGATATTTTAATTTCCACGAGACTAAAAATAGTCTATGGGACTACCAACCCCTTATTTTTTGTCTTTTGCAATATAATCATTTTCTTACTCAAATTGATGATGAGCTGACCCAACCCTCTTAGAGTCCCCTCACTGAAAAGAAAATGCCACAGAATTGATGCTAACATACTGCCATCACTATCCCTAATGTCTCACCAGTAAGGGACCACCCATTATCACTTAATCCATATTCATATTTTTTTCTATGTTAATTTTGTTGTCATGGATATTGAGCAAGAAATTTGTTGGTTTTTAAAGCCTTGTCTCCTTAAAAATCTCACGACTTCATACACTGCACATTCTTTGATAAAATGCCATAACATAGTAGTTGCGGGGACAACTATATAAATATGTATGGATGGGGCAATACCTAGGTCATTGAAGCAAGAATTATGATTAATTAAACCTTAAAACTTTTTTTCTAGAATGTAATAATGGAAAGCATTTGGACAATACTTGGTCGTCCAATATTAATTGTTTTAACAAACAACCAATCATCGTCGTGTCCACTTTGACTTTACAGTTTCTTTACTGATCACCAACGTTGTCGTGCAAAGTGAACAATTAAAATATGTATCGTTAGTTTATTCGGCCAAGACACTGAGATGACTAATGTATCCATTTATCATCCTTATGTCATTTGATCCCCACCTACACCGTTTACACGCGAAATGTTGTTTGATTCATTGTTGAAGCTGCAAATTTCCATTAGTGGACTAGCTATTTTAAATTCTATTTTCCACTTCGGACACTTGCAAGTCAAAGGATTTATGACCATGCGAACTTGAAATGTTGTAAAATGCGTACTATTTTTCAAGCCTACACTAAATGGATGTTTTGCATAGATAAATTGCAAAAATGTCGTGGCCAATTAATTTGTCATTGTTGAAGCGAGATAGTTTTTCTCAATAAACGATTCAACCATGATGAAAGCTTTCAGGGGACTCTCTGCGCAGCCTATTCCAATTTCCCATCAACGAAATATTCAAACTTTAAAGCATATAAAATTATTATAAGAACTTTCAAGCTTCCAAGAAATTTTAAGAATAATATCCATCTTCAGCGATTTGGCCTTCCTTTCGCCTAAAGTTTCCTTTTTGACGTGGTACATTTACAAGCATTCTCCTCCTACAAAAAATATTGTTATTGCCTTCGGAAACAAAAATGAAAATTGTTGTAGCCTTGAAAATTTTGATGACAAAATTAAGCATTATGTTATCATGGTCGATATTACAAGCCTGTCCGAAGGAGCCTTTCCCACAAACCCTATGGTCTACCTGTACCATTTCAGGATTTTGTTGCACTTTACTGGTAAGCAGTCTCTTGATCTTCCTTTTTTCTTGTTTAGGAGCTTAGGGAAGATGTCAAACAAGGTTCATGCAAGGCCAGAAAGTAGTGAGACCTAAATCTTCCACCATGGTTTGATTAAATTCCTGGTGCTGGAGGAGTTGAAGAAACTAAATAGAGGTTGGGCTACCTTTATTTTTATTTGTGGTTATGAGGTTGATTCAGTAACACCCAAGAAAAATCAAAAGTCAAAAGCCACTCCTTTAAACAAGAGTGACAAACCTGCAGCTGAGATAGAGGGTGTCAATGAGGAGGAGATAAAGCCCATTATAGAGCCAATGGATATTGAAATAGAGCATGCATAAGAGACAGAAACTCCATAGCCTATACCTGCAATCAACAAGAAAAGCCATAGAAGGGTAACCAAAAGTCAAACAATTGAGAAAGGAAACTTTGAAGACATTATTCAAGCTATATACATTGAGGAGATTCCAGTGGTCAGAGATGAAGATATTAAAGGTGAAAAGAACAAGAATAAAGGTATGATTGCTAAAAGTCTTGATTTTGTAGGAGAAGATGCAGGTTTCATATTCTAGCCAAGGAAACCACTCAGTAGACTACAACTTTCCAAAGGTATCATGAATAGTAAAAAGACAGAGATTACTGACAAAGGCAAGCAACCTATCACAAAATATATCATTCATTTGTCTCCAGCAATAGAGGAGATCATTGTGCAATGGAAGGGTAAAGAGAAAATGGTTGAGAAAACTGAAGTGCGGATGTTAAAAGAGAAGTTAAGAGAGGCTATAGAAGAGGCTATTGAGACAGAATTGGAGTTGCAGGAAGCCAAGGTAGACAGGAAGTTGATGGAAGACCTCAAAGAAAAGGTCAATGAGAAACTTATTCAATATGATGAGTCATTGAACAATGCCAAGAAACTGCTGAAAATGGCACTTCCTTTAAGAAGGGTAATTAAGCACAAAAGAAAGAGAAATATATTGTTACAAGTTGAAAGTAAGAAACTCAAAGGTCAGGTCAAAGAGCTAGAAGAGCAACTAGAGATGATAGAGGTAGAGTTAAAGAAAAAGAGCCTCAAAATCACAGTCATAAATGAACTTGAAGGTATTCAAGTTCCTACTGCCAAAGGAGAAGGTTCCAAAGCTTGAAGAGTAGACCAATTTCCTTTTTGACATTTTTTGCATCCTTCAAAATCAGAATTTGTAGATCCATAGTCAAAATTTTGAAGAAGAAGAACAATTTTTGAGTTTTCTGCCAATTAGGAAATTTTGTAGTGAATCCCAGCCTTGAAGCCCAGATTTCGCTATGAGATCATTGTAGGTGACTCTTGCTTAAAATAACAGCTATGGTTAAAACAAAGGAGGGAGAAAATTTGTATTTAGCTCATTTGATTCAACAAACATCTCCAAATCAGAAAAGAGGGCTAAATAGTAGTATAGATGGGTGAAGTCAATTTTCTACAAAATTTCGCTATGAAATTGCCTTGATTCCCATGTTTCTGCAGTGAGAAAATTTTCGTAGCAATTTGTGTTTGATAGTTCATTGGAGGTCATCCAGCCACGTGGAGAGATTAAAGAGTATCAGAGGAATATTATAGTGGAGGTTTGGTCTTCGACGAGGCTATCTAGTTCACCAGCTCAACATGAAGACAATCAACAATTATCATGACACCACTTCCTTAAAAATAGGATGACTAGTTTCCTAATTTAGTGGGGACATTAATGTCTTGATCATGGTTAGTGCCACTCATGCACATAACCATATTCGATGTAAATATGCATTATTTTCAATTAGTGGTTGTAATAAATAAGTGGAAGAGTCCTAGTAGGTCTCTAAGTCATAAAGTCAGTAGGTGTCAGTTTCATTGCCATGTATTTTGTTTCTTGTTAAGATAGGTGTATGTTGAAGCCTCGAAAATCTCTGCTTCAAACATTGGGGAAAACCACCCGGTCGGGGCCTTAGGACAGCTCCTTTTCCGTTTGGAATGGTGGCTCCGACTGGATTTAAAGGACCAGTTTCCTTATAACTAATGGGTTGGTGATGGGTTGATTTGGATGAGTGAAAATGGGACTAAATTGATTGAAATAAAACTATCTAATTTAAACTAAATACTGATAAAGAAATTCTAAAACTAACCCAGGCAATCATATGTGAATACAATTTAAAATTATTCCACTTTAACAATAACCATAAAAATGTATTATCATTTAAATCGAAATGTGCAGAAACAAATAAAGATAACTCTGTTTAAGAAATTAAACAGAGTTGTATTAACATATTGCATTCATCATAATATATCATCTACATATACTTATGAAAGATAACATTTCAATTATACTAAAAAATGATATATATAAAGAAACGTTATGAAAACAAATATCTGTAAATGATAGCAAATTTTAAAGCGAATATCATAAGACAAAAGAAATCAACAGTGAACAGATAGAAATACCTTATTCATCTTGAAAGCTTTCAAATGAAATCTGATACTCTAAATCAGTAATTCTGATGCACAATCAAATCCAAGGTACATAAATGCAACACTTTAAAGATAATTCCACATAAAATCACCAGATGTGATCCTTTATAAAATATAAAAGTCAGTGGAGTACAGAAATGTAATCTCCAAGTCAAAAATATAATAGTCCAGGACCCTTCTCTAAATGTATGAGAAGGGTTTAAATACTTCTTAGCTAAATCTAAAAATAGTCTATTACAAAAATTAAGGATTCAGTTTAAATGACCGTCCTTTTCCTAGGCAAAAATACAGTAAAACTAAAACTAAATCTAAAAATAAAGACTATTAACTAAATATTTATGAATTTGATCTTTATACTTGCAAGCATCTAGCATTGTTTTGAGAAGATGTGGTTGACCGAATTCAGATTTAAACTGTCCTGAAAAGACAGAATCAACAACTGTAGGTGCAATCTTCTCAGTAGAATTGATGATACAATTAAGCGCACTGTGCTGACTGTGTGGTTTCAGTAAGTATGTCCAGTAAGAGTCCCAATTTAATATTGTCAGCCCTTGGATTGATTTTGCTCTTTCTTCTGCCTTTTGCCTCCATTCTGTTTGCAGTTGATGTGCCTGCGGGAGATATCCCGGAACAGTTTCTGAAATCAAATTAGCTTTGTGAAAATTATCATTTATACAATCAGTAAGACTGTTTGCTACTGTAGCCGCCTCCTCTGCCGCCTTCTCCGCCCTTCTGATTTGTGCATCCTAGTTATTGAAAAGTATTTCTTTATGGTTTTCATTAATAATTGGTGCACCATCTTTTCTTCCTTCTTCTGTTTTTTTCCATACCAAATAATCATTGATCTTTTCATTAATTAAATCATAATCATTTCGTATATCTACGACATGATTTGTGATTTTATCACTCTCTTGGCAAAAAGAATTCCATTGAAATATTTTTTGGCATAATACTTCTTCTTGTTGCAGTAGTTGATTGTTTAAAGAGATAGTTTCTGAAATAAACTCTGGAAGCTTAGGATAATCTTTGTGCTGATCTTGGATAATATGTATTTGTTTCTCTTGATCAACCAAACTTTTTTTATGTCCAATTTGTATTTCTTGAAGTTGTTGCTGTAATTCTTCAAGTTTCAACTGTGCTTCATTATTGGCCTCTACCTGTTGCAATTACTGTTGTAGAACTTTTATCCGTTCTTCTTTTTCATTTAATAAGAGTTGTATCTCAAATTCTTTGTCAATAGTTGCAGAAGCATAAGCCCCTGTCATTTGAGATAACTTAGCAAGATTATCAGTAGGTTCTGTGGCAGGATCCTTCCACAAGACATCTAGTTGTTCTGCTTCAGTAGCAATTGCACCTTCTAACTTTCTCTTTTTTCTCTGTTTCTTCACTACTGCTTTGTATTTTGGGCTATAGAATACATCTAGAGGAGGAATGTCCTCTACATTAAGTACAATTTCAGAGGAGGGTGTGATAGGTATGTGCTCAGTTACTGTGGCTGTGCTACTTATTCCTGTGCTCAAAACTTTGGTTGTTTGTACAGGGGTCTGTACATTCTGTCCTTCTACATTAATCAATTGGTTAAAGGTTTCCCATTCTTTGTCTAATTCAATGGTGACTGGCTGTTGCTGTACATTGGTTGGAGGAGGATTTGTCTGCTGAGAAGTCAAAATTTGCTGCTGAGGAAGTTCTTTCGATTGCGCAGAATCTTTCACTGATTCTTCAATTTTATCTTCCTTTTCATTAGACTTATTGGAATGTTCAGAAGTCTCTCTGTCAGATTTTGACTTAGATTTATCAGTACTTGAACTGTCGTTAAGAAAAACACTAGGAGTTTGTTCCCTTACGGATTCCAAGCGTAGATTTTCCAAAGGAATATCAGTTAGTCTTTTTTCTCTATAAAGTTTGAATTCCTGGAATTCCTCTGGAGATAACTGCATTTGAGCTGAACTCAAAACTTCTTTAAATGAACTTCTTGTTTGGAACATATCATCAAAAAGATCCTGTTCCCCGGAAAATTCCCTTACTCTGATTGCATTGGTAAAATTCTTAACAATATTATTTGGGTCAAATAACCTTCTCGAAAATTTGAATAGTTGTAAGCATGTAATGTTGCTTACCTCTTTGAATGCGTGACCAACATCAAACAGTGAAAATGTTCCACAGTTTATGGGAAATTGTGGCCAAATGCCTTTCTTCTTCTCTTTTAATTCCTTTGTTAAACCTCCTTGGCCACAGGTCTGATAAGCAATCTCCCGAGCTACAAGTCTATCTGGAACATATAGAGGTAAAACATGGGGGGAAGTAGAACTTCCAAAAACCCTAACATAAGTGAACAATTCTTCTCCAAACCATCTCGCGACGGGGAGAATGTCGACCTCTGTTTTTGGGGATAACCTTGGGGCATCCTTATTATCCAATGTTCTGTATAATGGCAGCATTACACCATGGCAAATTTGGTAAAAATGGGGGACAAACTGAGACTCCCATATTTCCTTATGGTACACATGAATAGGCAAAGGATCGTGGAAAGTCCATTCCCAACCCATCACAGGGAATTTAGAGAGAAAACAGATAGCGTCCATGACATAAGCAAATAAATAAAAAGGCGGATAAATCCGCTGAGAAACATTTCGTTTAGACTGGTAGTGAAAAATAGAAGTGGTCAAATTATCAGATAAGATTTTGGCCCAGTCTACAATAGTAGAATTAACAGCAACATTCAACAAAGGGAGCCATTCAGGCAAAATCATATTTATGTCGCTTTTCCATGAGCTCAGATAACATATACAATAAAGCAATAAGAGAGGTGTAAGAACCAAGACACATACCGTGTTTTTTTTTCTTCAACGGTTCATCTCTTTTGGTCCACTCTTGTGTGCATTCTAACAAATTTGCATGTTCTCTGGCAAAATCTTCCATGAATTGCTTATTATAAGTCGCCTGAGGTTCCGGAAACTGATACATCAGCCTCACATCTTTCGTAGTGAACGACCCGATTAGCTCTTGAGTTGGAGTTCTAAATTTCCTGTCTGAAATATCGGTGCTATCTAGCACCCATTTCACCATGTCTGTATACGGAATAATCCTCGGCCTTGCCGCTATTCTATGCAGGAATGAACAAGCCAGTTCTTTAAGGGCTGTTTCAATGACATTTGAACCTGAGTTTAACTTTCATCACCACTGGATCTTTCTTCCAAAGAATTATAGGATTCTTCCTATACAGATTCATCTTGTCCAGGCCTGGGACCTTACATGGCTATCTTCCTGTTAGCTCACAGCTCTTCTTCTTCTACCCATAATGTTCTAATGTCTTTGAACGCTTCAGATAGACGCTTGCTCCTTCGTGTTCATGCCATTTTTAAGTAATGAGAGAATGCGAGAAGAAAGGTATTAGATATTTTGCTAAAGTGCTTGATTAAATACATTATTATAACGGAAACCACTTTCAATCAAAACAAATTTACCACTATTAATTGACAGTCCATTCATTTAATCCAATCATTAAAGCGCAAAACAGATATTGATTTATGGGAAGATTTTCTTTGAACAACGCGCTTTTATGAATCTGCGACATTGCGATCTACGATTTGCTGTGCAATATCGCAATATCGAAATATCGCAAAACGTAACAATCGCAAATTGCGAATAGCGCAAAAGCGCACATCGCAAATATCGCAAAAGCGCAAAATTGTAAATAGCGCAAAAAGTATTCGTTTAACATTTCTTTTTTCTGCGCTATGCGATCTGCGACCAATATGTTATTGTATAGGCTTTTTGGGATCACGTTATCGCGTTACCGCAAAATCACAATTTCATTTTTACAAAAGATATCTACCATTTGGCGATGGATGCGCTATTTTGTTTAAAGAACAATTTTATTGTAATCTATCATAAACTTAAGTGTTTCTTAAGGTTCTTTCTAAGGGATTTCTCTAAGTTTATGATAGAAATTTTTATTTGAAAAGGAAAACAAATCCTAATTGATTTTTTTGGATTTTTAACTAAGGGTCCCCATTTATTTAGTATTATTACTAATATTAAATAAAAAGGGGGGTTGTTGCTGGTCACAACAGTGTCATGTAAAGTGTTTCGATGACCTAGCCATGTAGGCAGATCCAATGTAAAGGACTGAGGCCTATTTATAGGCATGATTTCGAAGAATAGAGGGTTGGAGGATGTTATTTTACAATACTGCTATTGTAAAAAAAATCTGATCAGTAATATACAATGGTTGTGGGATTTCTTCTTCACCTAAGATTCATCTGATGTTTTCATGAGAATTTGTCCTATGTATCTTGCTATTTTTCTTTCAGTATCTTAATGTTTGATTACTCGGAATTCATGTACATCATGCTTTGACTTCCTTTAAGAATTAATTTATTTTATATCTGTGTGTGTTGTCCTTTCATTAAAACATCCACATGCCTCAGCTTCCACAAGGAGAACCATGTCACTGAGTTTCCTAACTCTGAATCCATAAGCCCATTGGTAGTAAACCCTATAAATTTTTCACCTGCATACAAACACATTCAAGACACTATTATAGAGTAAGCCATATGATTGAATTATATTTGAAAAAATCATATTTACTTTTTGAGAGAGCCCTCTTAGGCTAAAAAGGCTAATTTTCAGTCAGAATTTGGTTTGAAAGAGTTACTCTAGGTTGTCTGGTGGAGCAGCCCATCTATACCAACTTAGTGATAACAGATCCAGTCTGAAAATTGTGAAACATGGTACACTCTGATGAAATGAAGGTTGAATCCTTCGAGGCAAGTGGTAGCCTTTGAGCAAGGTGGCAAGGTGTGACAAGGTGTAGAGTGGAGTCTCCTTCAGGTTGAAGCATGAGAACACTTCAGGTTGGAAGGGTGGTGATAGGGTAGGTTGGAGCTTGTGCAAGGCATTGGAGCATCCTTTTATTTGGTGCTAGTAAATCAGGGTGTTAGAGCATCCTTTCAGTTAAAGCTGATAAAACCAGGGCATTGGAGTGTCCTTCGAGTTGGATCTAGTAAATCAGGTTGTTGGAGCATCATTGCAATTGGATCTAATAAATTAGGGGGTTGGAGCCTCCTTACAGTAGTTGTTGGAGAACTTTGGAAGTTGTAGCTTCATGTTGATGTAATCACTAGATGCCTATATTAAAATCATTTGGACAATTTTTCTCCTAGAAGGGTTTCCATCTAAAAATATCTTGTGTATTGTCTTTGATGTTGTGCATTGTTGAATGGTGTTGTTGATTTATGTTTGATTTGATGCTAATGTTAATATTTAATTCATTTAAGATTAAAAATTAACTTATTGGAGTGAAATATTAATTCACCCCCCTCTCATTATTTCCAATAGAATGTATAATAATCAAGATTGTCATGTTCATTCTTTCTTATACTCCATTGTGTTGAGGATTGTATGGAACAATTATTCGATGCTTAATCCCATGTTTATTAACATAGTTTTGAAACTAATTAGAAGTATATCCCCCTTCATAATTAGTATAAATATTGTCAATACAAGATTATGCTTCATTTTCAATCCATGTATGAAATTTATAAATGTTTGAAATGCTTAATATTTATGTTTCAAAAAATAATCCCAACACATATTGGTGTAATTATCAATAAAATTCATGATATATTTATTACCAAAATCAAATGCAACAAGCATGGAGTCACATAAATTAAGTGTTTCAACTCTAGATTTTTTCATGCTCAAAGGGGAATCATGAAAAGGGTACTTTCTATGTTTACCAAGGATACATGCATCATATACTTTAAATTCCTTAGAATGATAGGAAAACCATGAGATTTTCGTTCAAAATAAAAAGGAATCGTCTTTGACTTTTCCAATCCTAACATGTCATAAGAGATTGGATGAAAATGTACCTTCATCAAGGTGAAAGAGGTATGAAAAATTTTGTACATATGGAAATGTCCATTTCGACTTCAATGATCTCTCATACTCTGACCTATCATTATGAAGATTTTGTTAGAAGACCTCCTTATTTATAATTTTATGTAAAACATGCGAATATTATGGCCTTGTTGTGGAATGTGCATAAGGGACAGAAAGCTCCTCCACAACTTAGGAAGATAAAGAACATCATACAAGAGAAGTGTTAATTCCCATAGGTTTGTGGCTGGATCTATCTGAAAAGTATAGTACACCCTCTAAATTTTCATTCAATTCCTCAAAGAAGTCTCCCTAAAATTTCATGTGGAAACTAGCAAGTATCACCAATGTCAAACAACCATGCATCTTTCCAAGAAGAAAATGAAGTTTTGAACAAATCTACATTTAGGCCAAATCGCAACAACCAATAATAAAATAGGAAGATTTAGGAGCTTCACCTTTTTCTTCATTTTCTCTCTGATTTTCTTTGATATTCTCCCATGGGATCCTATTTGTCACTGTGTCCATTATTACCACAACAAACATATTGAAGATCAAATCTATCACCTTGAGTATGCCTACCCCGCCCCCACCTCAAAAATATTTATTTCCATGTCCTCTCTTACTACTTACTTCTTTATATGATTCATGTTATTGATTCTTCCATTTTTTGAGCAAGGCATATAGTCTCTCAAATTGGTTAAACCATATTCTTCCCAAAATATTTCTCATGTTCGACAATTTTCTCCACGAAAGTTAAAATTGAGGGATGTCAATTGGAAGCTAGCTTGAAGTGTTTCAAGATTGTGAGATTACATTGGGTGGATTTCTTTGATGAAGGCCATGTGAGCAATATCTACATCCATGCATGCATCATTAATTTCATGCATGATGGATTTAATTTAGATGCTAAAGCCATGGGTTCTTTATCCTTCATCTCTAGGTTGAAGAGCTTCAATTGTAATTGAATCATACATATATTTCAACTTCTTCAAAACACCCAAGGAATCTTTGATAGTTATAATGTGACAACTTACCTCTTCACTTAGAGAAGTAGAAATCAAGGAATATGCTTTTTTTTATTTATTTTTCCATATTGTAAGCTCTTATTTGTTGTAGGTTTGATACTTAGTGAAGTATCTGCATGATAAGTGCCATCCCAAAGATCAGAGTATGCATGATCTTTCTTGGCCATTTTGGATAGCTTTCTTTTCCATTGAGCACCACACTAACAATTGAAAAAAGGGAATGCATTCTCATAAAAAAATCACTTCAAAATTATATGCAATTCCAAATTCACGTATTCTCCTCAACGGAAGATACAAAGTTGACTTCCTTTGTACAAACTAGAAATCCATAGATTTTTTCTACCAACTACTCCTTACATTACATATTCCTCCCACAACACTCTCAATTAAATTATATGGTTGAAAATCAACATGGATGAGACACTCTATGATCATAACTCATTAAAACTATCATGAAGCCAGGATGCTTCACACAAATTCCATTCTATCTAGCAAGGTACAAGTTCTCACTTAAATGATCACTAAGGGGGACACTCAATTAGTTGAATCAACCTAAAATGAGTCATCCAACAATAAAATTAATGCTCAAAATAACGACTGAGTCAACTAGCAAGTGAAAAATATGCTCTTGCATAAAATGAGTCAACCAAAAATAATATAACGCTCAACCTAATAGCTAAGTCGAACAATAGTGAAGATAACATGTAATGTAAGTCATTTGACCAGAAATCTATGAGAAAATGGAAGATTCCCAACAAACATTAGATGATTATGTACATCCTACGGACAAAGGAAAAATTCCCAACAAGCATGAGAACAATGAGTATTGTATGTAGGCAAGGGATAAACACTAGTCAACAATACCAATCTGACTTGCAGTAAGAAGGCCAATGCACACGAGAGTGAAATGCTCCAATAACCATTAAAACTCAATTTAGCAAATACCTACACTTTTGCAAGATATAAATTTTAATAGCCATAGTTATGAAATTATCAAAGTAAATGGATGGAAAACATTCTAAAGTTGTTGAAAAGGGATGCAACGGATAAGTTCTTGGAGTTATATAAAAACAACAAGGTTTTGATACCACTTACATGCTTTGTATAAATTCAAGCTTAAATGAAGTTTATTGATGTGAGCTACATATAAACACATTGAGATATGAATTTTAGTTTCATCTTCCAAAAAATTTAATAAATATTCCTATTCACATATGACTCTTCATATTTTTCCTAAATAAATAATAATAATCATATTTACAATAAAAATAAAAACTCCAACCTTTTAATCTTACAAAATTATTTAACTTAACTTTACAAGTGGTACAATGTAGAATAATAATAATAATAATAAATTTAAAAAAATAAACAATAAATATTTATTTTTTTAAAACTGTATAGGTATAATTTTATATTCAGAATGTGCAATTACGCGGTCAGAACTGCTTTTACAAAACTTTAACAAAACTAGCAGCAGTATGTGCATCTATGTCCAGGTCCTAATACATCCATATTTCTAGTTTCTTCCTTCTACAATCCTTTGCCACTATTACAAAACATTGAAAATCCCCATAGATTCTAAAGAAAAAGACCTAATATAAACACAAAATGACATAACATGTAACAAGCACTAAACCAATTGGACTTCCCTATTTCCTCGCATTCTTCCTTTTTTCTGCCCGCTCAACCCAATGCCTACATCTTCTTCTCCTCTCTGTGTCTACAACTGGACGACGACCTCTTTTGGAAACCATGCAATAATATCATGCACCTCTCTGAATATGTTAACACTTATCAAATCTGAGTTGGAGGTGAGGAGGTTCCTCTCCAACTTCACAACTATCCTTTCCAGTGTGGCTTCCACAACTTCAAACTTGGCGTTTAGGCGCTCGAAATTCCCTGCCCAATATTTCTCCAGGAGCTTGACATGATGGTGAGGAGGTCCATCCTTCCCATAAGCAATTTGAACAGAAACTCAGTAGCCCTTTTCCAACAAGAAAGTTCCTCCACCAGGGGTTTCTCATCCTGCATTTTCCGAGACTCCATCCATGTACCTTCCCAGCTTACATTGTTTTAACACCAGTGCTTTCCTTTCACTATAACAATTGAATCCAAAGGGGGCTGCATCAATTTATAAAATGTGCTTTCCTCATCCTCCCTCGCCTTTGATCATGCCATTATCTCATGTAAATCCTCGATTTGAAGGCCCATTAAATATTCCTGCAATCCAATGGATCTTCCAAACCACCATTGTAGCCCATTTGTTAGTGATCGAGATGTTGGCCATCATTTCATCATTAAAGCGACTCTGCAATCTACATGCTTAATTCCTTATTGAAATGATGGGATTGATGCTCTCATTATGAAATTAAATGATGTCTTATGCGAACAAACAGAGGCAATGTCCTTGAGATCCTCTGATGCAACCATAAGGTTGCAATTAAATAAAACATCACATATGTAAGGTTAGAAAAATTAACCCCACATGTTCCCCCCTTAACTTGACCTCTTTATCAATTTTGAATCAAACGCATGTAGAAGTTTTTACACTTTAACTTTATGCATTTATGCCGTTCACATTACCTTATTTCATGCACGGCTTCACACTATGCCAATACCTCGGACCTGTGGTTTATGGCCTGCTTACTCCTTTACACATGTAGCGGTTATAACATACATACTTTATGTGATCAACAACGCTTTCACTTTATAAAATATTTCCCATATAACTCAAACTATTACCTGCATATACGTGGAATAGGATTCCAGAGTCCCTCCATCCTTCGACCAGTCATAACTCATCGCAATTACTTACTCGCAAGTTTAACACTATACCGATAACGCTAAACCATAAATATTGTGAAGTGCGCTATTGCGCTGTGCTAACACGTGGCACTCCCTTATCACATCGCATCCTTCCATCTTCGCATCGCAATCAAAACACTTTACCGTGTGAACTCTTAACACTAAACTTTAAAACCGCCAATGTGCGATGTTGCGCAATGCCGACACGTGGCACCTCACTTTCCCGGCATTGCAACTTTCGAATTTTATCACATCGCAATTTATTCAGTTTACCTTGCGAAGTCCTTAACACTAATCTTTAAAATCGCCGATGCGTGATGTTGCGCCACACTAACACGTGTCCACGCCCGCAACTTTTGAACTTGTCCTTGTGCTATAGTCTTCACCGTTTAATCTCTTGCCTTCATTTCTGCCCACGCTGATCTCTGCCATTTAAATCTTACAACTTCGATTCTACAATTTATTCCTATTCGTCCATTCACCTTTTTAGAAATCTCTAAGTGTTTTATGCCTTCGTCAATTCCTCTGATTTATGCCGCTTTGTTGCTCTGTTTTCTTCCCGCTACTCCTCTTGGGTTTATTCAACGTTCTTCAACGCTATCTCTCCCAAGCTTGTTACTATTTATTATTTAGATAATAATTACACCATGTTGCTTGAATACAGAGCACTCTCTGGCTTACTTCTCTGAATCATAATTACTCGACATGTACATAATTTATCTGCACAAATTTACTTCCATAAGATTTATTATCAGCTAATTAATTCCCAGATTGGAATCACCCAAATTCTGCCCAGTCATAAGTCCTTTATCACTCAAAAAGACTCATACAATCAACCTAGAATTTATTACATGTAATTAATACACCGATATCGAATTCTTTCTATTATGGATCGCTCAGCACATAACATAAATGACACACAGTCAAAATGGAATTCGATTTCTCATTAAACAAAGAAATGTACAAATACAAGAAAATTTGTTTACAATCTGGCTTGGCCTGATCTACCTTTACATGGTCCTTTTCTCTACCTCTTTCTCTGTATATTCCCATAGGCTTACAATTAAATTTCTCTCTAAAAATCTTCTTTTCCCACCGTTTGTGCCTTTCAAGCTTTACAATTATATACAAAAGGCTCTGTAACCAATTTTGGTTTAGATCCATAGGTTACTCAACGAAATCCTAAAAATCCTCTAAGTCCTCAATTAATTCCTAAAATATCTTCTTTATCCCTTGAAGATCTCACATTTAACTAAATCCCAAGGATCCTCCATAAATTATGAACTACTTTCTAATCTAAGATTTACAATATTTCAGAATATCTCAATCCACACCAATCACTCATCAATCACTCGTGTTCTCCTACATTCGAGAACATTTACAAATATGCCTCTCAATATTTAATTAAATCCTATTGTAAATGTCTCACCTAAATCACTCATAATATTGAAAATTATATTAATTGAATACTTAGGAAAACCAACTCTTTTGAAAAACACAAGACCCCCTAGATTCTACTAAATGTACAAATTTTCGGAACCATGATGCTCCTACATCATCCTCAGAGACACCATGCATTAATAACATTCCTACCTTATACCACTTGTCCTGTTGTCATGCCATGATTTCACACATTTTCTAACCTTCATCCCGAGCAAAGGATGCATTAACTACTCTATCTGTCATAAGCTATGGGATATGGATGAGGCAAAATTTCCTCCCATCTCTCTTGTTGAGAATTTGGAGCGCTAGTGATTAATACAAATTATCTTCTTGATAGTTACTTGTGAGCTTACTTGTGTTACTTATGTCTTCTCTTCTTTTAGCTTATTTAATCTTTCATCAAGTCAATTATCAAAATGCACAATACACAAAAGTTAGGCTCCTAGATCCAGGGAAAAACCTCTCCCTCTTGGAGAGGAAAACCCAAAAATAATTCTTCTTATATATCTTCAAATGACAAGTACCATGGCCTAGACTCAGACCCTTAACCTAAGTATGCTTCGAATACCTTGTCTCTTCTTCTTTGATGATTTCCAATGCTAATTCTTCTTCTTTCACTGACCTATAATATCCTACACCAACACTTAGAGAACACGATCTCCAAGTATTTATTTGTTGACTTGGTTACTCAAACACTCTATCTCAGTCCCATTCCATAAGCTTGTTCAGATGTTAGGTTAGGTCATTTGGGACCCTTAACTTCTTATTAACTTGAGGTTACTTCACTTGGGATATACTATATTTCCTTTATATATACATTAGGAAGGTAAATCGTAGATTTACCTTCCTTATTGTCTTCACACTGTACGATTTACCTTCCTTATTGTCTTCACACTTTAATGTCACTATTTCAGGTTGTTGTAGTATATTCACACTTTGTTTAGTCTTGATCAAAAGATGTTCTCCATAATGGAATCCACACTTAACCCTAGTTGAGATCTACAATTCTTCTTATCTCTGAAAAACATAGTATTTAAGTTCATAACAGTCCACAATTTATCCTTAGGAGAATCCACACTTTTGTTACAAATTAACCCGCAATTATCCTTTCACAAATACGCACTGGAAAACCCTGAACATGACTTCTAAAATCCACATTGTATTCTATGCCTCTTTATTTCCTGTACCTCTAAAATCCGCACTGTATTATGTGCCTCTGTATTTCCTGTACCTATATACTTCCGCAATTTTATGTATGCCAAATGATCCACATTGCAGGGGTATATATAGGGCACTGATCTAACTTTTTGGCCGACCATACAGCCGACCTTAACATAACATGTAGGCCGACAAGAGATGTAATTTCTTTAGCATTTCATGAGGTATTTCTTCAACATCATTGAAGCTTGTCTTCACTATATTTTGGAACTTGTCTTCAACGTTATATGAGGGCTGATGAGAGCTTCTTCACAAGGTCTTTGGAGCATAAACATCTAAACTAAATCCTTCATGTATATGACACTTAATTATAGAAGAAGACAAAAACCTAGAATACATCAAGAAGAAGTATATAACCTATATAATAAAATCTTGTTTTTGAAATCCATGAAACAAGTACACCAAAAATACATTTTATTATACTTGTCTTCTTCTTTACATAAATACATAATTACATAACCAACATGAATACCGACCTAGTTACACTTTTCAACACTCCCTCTTAACTAGGGAGGCATTCATGTAGGTACATGGTTTCTTTCAAATTGAAGAATCTCATAAGAAGAATCGGATTGGTAATCACATATGTATAACTTCATATCAACCAGCATTGTCCTAGTGCAAGGCCTTGACTAATAGCCCCATCTCTCAACGAGACAATGGGCTACAATGCTGGCGAGACACATGAATTATAAACACCGTCGTCATTGTCTCTCCAAGGTACATACTCCACCCGGGTGTTCCCAAAGTATGACCTTCTTGGACTATTATTCTCTTGGGTAGCTAGCCCTCAAAGAATATCGGTCCCCGACTACTCTTATCTTGAATTCCCTAACACATTCTCAAAGAGTATCGAATGCTATATGATTACCCAATCCTCCATTTTGCCTTCCCAAGTGAGACCAGAATGATGTGTCTATCTCTCCCTCTCAACCAGGGAGGACCTATTCTACAAGGGAATATACTCATTCCTATACAAGGAATGTACCTAAGCTCATTCTTAGGAATTACCAAGTTTCTTCCAAGTAAGAAACTTATCACCAGGCTCCCTCTTAACTAGGGACCTCCAACAACAATGGTGAGACACCCAGCTTCTCATGAAGAATTCTTGTACTCGATGTCATGGATTTCGATATTGAGGAATCTTAAACTTTTAGCTTCATAGGGCACAGATCATCCATCACTTTCATCCATGATTCATGTCAGCTATCAAAAAGTGATTCATCAAACTTCCTTATCTAGTCCACTTTTATGGCAGGTTGCTTTCCTTCGAATCATCTCCAAGGATCATACATCCTTTCTCATGATTAGCAGTATTCAGTGATGATCTTTCACCATGACATCTTCCTATAAGCATCAGCATCCTTTATTCATATTGACACATCTCTTAATGATATGTTTTAACTTTTGTCAAGGGTCTTCTTCTTTACCAGACTTCTGTCAAAGTCTACTTATCTTCCCCTGAGACATCTTAGTCACATTTTCTTGGCTTTCGGATGATAACTGCCTCTTGACATGGTTGCATTTTATGATCTCTTCTTTTCTGCACATTCTTCATTCCCAGGAACTTACAAATTTTCAGTTTCTCGTTACAACCACCTCATATTCCATGAGGACATATTATGTTGATTTCATCTGTCAGTGCACCAAGAGATCCTTCTTCATAGATCATACTTCTAAATATGGAATTTTATTACCTGCAACCATATGACATGACTTCACAACATCCAATATCAGCATATATGTATGCATACCTCATACCTATTTCCCTGAGTCATCCTATAACAATTTCTCTAGAATGGAGAGCTTCATTCCTTTGGCATGCTCCATCAATATGTCATCACATCCTGAATTATGTTTCCATGATGAACCTTGATCTTGATGACTGATTTACTTTAGTAATGTTATCAAAGAGGTTTTTCCAGAAGCTGTTTCACCGAGATCTCCTTCCATGCTTCTATCGTGATGTACATTTCTTCCTATCATACTATTTTACAATCAATCAGAAATCACTTAAAGAGAAAGATGATCTTAATCATAATAGATATCTCTCGCTTCCTCTTTCTTAGATCTCTTAGCATCATGTTCTTCTTTTTCATTAGTGACATGGGCTTCTTCCTTTTTCCTCTTGTCCTTTCCAGATTTAGGACAATCTCTTTTATAATGCCCAAGTTCATTACATCTAAAGCATCGTATGTTGTCCATATTCCATTTTATTCCGAGGGAAAAATTTTCCTAATCATCCTGTATGAGGCTACAAATTTGGCCTTTAGTCTTGTTTCTCTATTTTACATAGAGACCATAAATCATGGAATGGAGTGGCTTCGTTCTTCCCGTATAAACTAGAAGTGAATTTTCCCCATTCCTCTAGTAGATCATTCAGCACCACTATAGTCATCTTAGTGTCAGACATTACTTCTCCTAGTTCCTGCAATTGATCTCTTATTTCAGAAATACTCATAAAGTATGGAGTGGTTCCTTCTTCGCTTTACAATTTCATTTTGTATAGTTCTTGTCTCAGAGAGATTTCTTCTCCTACAGTACTCATAGAGAATAGCTCCACCGGTTTCTCATATATTTGTTTTGCAGTCTTTAGTTTTGATACGTAGGGAATAAGAGAGTCTTTAATGGATTCTATGAGAATCCTCTAGGCTCTAATTTCTCCCTTCATGTACTTGGCACGGGCTGGAGCATCTTCATTTGGGGGTTGAAGAGTAGATCCTGATATATATTCCATTACTTCGTCTTCAATTAAATTCAAGTCTATCCTCTTCTTCCATGAACTAAAGTTTAATAACCCAACCAGCTTGTTTCTTTCTTTACAATAAGGAATCTTGACAGATAGGGTGATGGATACTTACTTGAGTATAGCGGGTTGTAACTTCCTTAATGATGTTTGAAAATGAAGTCAAGGGTTTCCTTAAGATAGGAGCTTCTTCAATGTAGGTGTACTTCAATCCTTGATTATAAAGAATATCTTTAGAAGTTGAGGTTCTCTTCAAACAATGTCTTATGTGAAAATCTCTGATGGCAAAGATTATTTTCTTGAATGATTTGATCTTTTGAATGAGGTAGGAGATATTACTTGAAGTATTTAGATATCCTTCCTTGAAAACTGATTTGACTTTCCAACCCAAGTAATAATTATTCTTATATATCTTCAAATGACAAGTACCATGGCCTAGAATCAGATCCTTAACCTAAGTATGCTTCGAAGACCTTGTCTCTTCTTCTTTGATGATTTCCAACGTTGATTATTCTTCTTGCACTGACCTGTACTATCCTACACCAACACTTAGAGAACATGATCTCTAAGTCTTTATTTGTTGACTTGGTTACTCAAACACTCTATCTCAATCCCATTCCATAAGATTTTTCAAATGTTAGGTTAGGTCATTCAGGACCCTTAACTTCTTATTAACTTGAGGTTACTTCACTCGGGATATACTATATTTCCTTTATATATACATTAGGAAGGTAAATCATAGATTTACCTTCCTTATTGTGTTCACACTGTAATTTCATTGTTTCAGGTTGCTATAGTATATCCACACTTTTTTTATTCTTGATCAAATGATGTTCTCCATAATGGAATCTGCAATTAACCCTGTTGAGATCTGCACTTATTCTTATCTCTGAAAAGCACAGTATTTAAGTTCAGAAGAGTCTGCAATTTATCTCAGGATAATCCGCACTTCTGTTACAAACTAGCCTGCAATTATCCTTTCACAAATCTGCATTGAAAAACCCTGAACATGACTTCAAAAATCCGCACTTTATTCTGTGCCTCTCTATTTCTTGTACCTTAGAAATCCACACTGTATTTTGTGCCTTTGTATTTCTTGTACCTCTGTACTTCCGCAATTTTATGTGTGCCAAATGATTCGTAGTGCAGGGGTATATATAGGGCACTAATCTAACTTTTGGGCCGACCATACAGCCGACCTTAACACAACATGTAGGCTGACAAGAGATGTAATTTCTTTAGCATTTCATGAGGTATTTCTTCGACATTGTTGAAGTTTGTCTTCACTATATTTTGGAGCTTGTCTTCAACGTTATATGAGGGTTGATAAGAGCTTCTTCACAAGGTATTTGGAGCATAAACATCTAAACTAAATCCTTCATGTATATGACACGTAATTATAGAAGAAGGAAAAAACATAAAAGACATCAAGAAGAAGTCTATATCCTATATAATAAAATATTCTTCTTGAAACCCATGAAACAAGTACACCAAAAATACATTTTATTATATTTGTCTTCTTCTTTACATAAGTACATAATTACATAGTCAACATGAAGATCGACCTAGTTACACTTTTCAACATGTCTCGCACTCGCCCTCAGCCAAATGAGCCCCGCGATTTTCCAAGCCATCGAGATGGAGTTAAGGTGACGGAGAATATGAAACATTTCATATTGTTTAAATTTTTTTAATTGGTGATCAATTATCAACACAAGTGAAGAATTTTGATCGTTCTATTTGGTATTTATACGATTAAATGATCCTTATAGTCTCTTACCACTTTGATTTTCTTTATCTTCAAAGATAGAGCTAGATCTAACCCTGTCCACATTACTAGAAATTAAGCTTTATTGCTTGTCACAACCCCTAAACCTCATGAATATTTTATTTCAGCTTTTTCATCGAAGCAAAGTAATACCCCTTCTCCTCCTGCCACCCCAGGGTTTCCTTTAGCTGCTCTGTCAAACATAAGGATAGCCTCCTCTTGTGATTCTTTCCATCGTTTGAATTCTTCCTAACTATGTTGAAGACAAGGAACTTTCCTCAATTGAGGGAAAAAATTGAATCTTCCAACATGATCTGAAGGAGCCCCTATTCCTATCCATCTCCTTTCATTTTCTGCTAACTCTTTCCAGTCTGATTTGTAAAAAAAAATTGCCATTAAGGATTCAGAAATGTAAGATAGTGCTTTATTAGCCACCCGAGATATTGAAGAGACAGATCCTCAAATATACTATGATTCCTAGAGGTTCATATACTCCAACAAATGTACTTTGGGAGGGCTCGACATATCCTTTTCGTGGTCTTCCCCTATGATGATCCTTGATAGGTCCAATTTATAAACATCTCCTCCTAGCTGGATGGAATCGCTGCAAGTGACACAACAAGCCCTAAGGTACATCTCCATACTAAAATTGATAATTGACAATGAAAGAAATGATGGTTGATTGATTCTTCGTCTCGATTGCTGAGATCACATCTTGAGGTCCCTTGAATATTTCTTACCCTTAAATTTTCAGCGGTAAGAATGCTACCATGGACAAGAATCCAACAAAAGGATTTAACCTTTGGAATGGCTACATAGTCCCATATAGCCTTCCAAAGTTTAGAAGGACCAATAGAGGGAATGCTTCTTAGTAAAAATCGATATCCATTCTTCATTGCGTATGCTTCTGATTTGTAGGTTGTCCATGATCTTTGATATTTTTCAGTAATATGTACTGGTGCAAGCCCCTTCAACAAAGAGATAAAATTTTCCCAAGGGTGCCTGTAATTCTGATGGAAGTCCTTGGCAAACCCATCCTTTCTAATTCCCCAAATCAACCCACTCAGAAATATCCTTCAATTTCTTGATCCCATTTCATTTTATCCATTCAATTAGAGGATGAAAATTTTCGGAAGAGAATGTAGAGATAGGCAAATATTTGTCTGTCCATAAATTTATTCGAGAACCATTTTCTACTCTCCAATCCAAGTTGTCAATGATAAGTGTAGTTGTTTCTTACAGAGCCTCCAAATGTTTTATCCTCCCCCAGCCCATTGTACCTCCTCTAATCTTACTAACCGGGATTTCTGGAAATATTTTCTTATGAAATATTCTTTCCACCACTCTTTATTTTCTAATAGTAGTTTCAGTATCGACTTTTCTCCCAAAGAAATATTAACCATTAATGGATACCTGGTTCTCAAGCCTCCCACTTCCTTTTCTAATCTAACTATATTCCAATTAACTAAATTAAATTTATTTTCATTTTTCTTTCCCCCATTCTAAAGAAAATTCTGAATCATGATACTCATTCAATTTAAGATTACCTTCGGGGCTAAAAGCCGTAGCAGAGGTAGGTAGGGAGATATGGAAGGATTGTCTTTATCAAGATTACTCTTCCAACCAAATTTAGCCAATAGGATCCCCAAACTACTATTTTATTTTGGAATTTATGTAAAATCTCCTCCCTACCCTCCTTGTGTGGCTTTTCAAGGGACATGGGAATCCCAAGATACTTGAAGGAACTCCATTCTATCTGTGTTGAGAACTAAAAAATTACTGTTATCTCTTGTACTACTTCATCTAGGAAATTCCATCCATAAATACAGCTTTTCATTGTATTTACTTGTCCTCTCGATAGCTCCATGTAAGTGTCCATGATTCTTTTGAATCAGGTGGAAATAATTTTGGAAGCTCCCCCCATAAGGATCATATCATCAGTAAATTACGAATGATTAAACACTTTGACCTGTCAAGAGATATTGAGACTAGGTAGAGCTCCTGCACAGGGAGAAAACTCCAAATTATGACTTAAACTTTCTGCCACTAATATATAGAGCAATGGAGAAAGACGACAACCTTTCCTCAATCCTCTGGAAGCTCTAAATAGAGATTTTGGTCTTCCATTGATCAAAGGGGCAATCCAAGGGTTGCCAATGCAAGCATTGATCTAAGAAACGAATTGTTTGCTAAATCCAAGTTTATCAAGAATATTGAACAGGAATGAATGTCTTACTTGGTCAAAAGTGTTTTCCATGTCCAATTTCATGACATTGCCCGGCTCTCCATTTCCCTGGCTTGAATGTATTTCCTCCTCTACTAGAATGATGTTGTCCATAATATTTATGTTTTGCAAGAACTCTCCTTGATTCTCGGCTATGATTCGAGGTAGCATCTTCTTTAAGTGTCTAGCTATAATATTATTTAGAATTTTGTATGAAGCATTACATAAGGAAATGGGACGAAACTTGTTAAAATTTGATGCATTCATTTCCTTGGGAATTAATTCCAAGAAAGTTGAATTTGTGCCTCCTCCTAGCTTCCCTTTTATCTTAGACCAGTTGAGCATACGGAACAAATAATTTTTGATAAGAGACCAAAAGGAGCAATAGAAGCAAATATAGAATCCATCCAGGCCTAGAGACTTATCAAGTTCTAGTGACGAAATTGATTATATCACCTCATATTCTTTCATTTCTTCCATTATATAAGTGTTCTCTTCAGCCGTCATTTCGAGATTAAATGGAGCAAGAAAGGCTTCCTTCAAAGACATGTCGACCTCCTTGTCCATAGAATATAAGGATTGAAAATGAAAAAAGGCTTCCTCGTTTATTTCTTAAGAGTTTTAGATAGGAGATTTTCCTTATGGAATGATTCCCTTAACCCGATTTTTCAATTCTCTCACTTTGATTTGCTTGTGAAAGAAGGAAGTGTTTTGGTCCCCATAATTTAGCCATATACTTCTATATTTTAGCCTCCGCATATCTTCTTCTTTTCTGCTTTCCTGGAAGATTTGTTTGTTTAGACTATTTTCCTTTTCCATATGCCAATCCTCTACTTGTTCATCTTCCATGATTTTGATATGGATCTCCAGATATATATTTAATTAGAGCTTATTTTTTCTTTCCCGGAGAAATGTATACCTTCTTGGCCCAAACTCGTAGAGCTTGCTTTAGTTATTTTATCTTCGATTCCCGCACAAAAGTTGGGCATCCTACAAATTCTTGTTGCCATGCTTTAATTATTAGGTCCATGAAACCCTCCTTTTCTAACCATCCCATATTGTAGTGAAAAGGGACTGGACCAAGATTATATTTTTTCCCCAACACCAATAGAACTGGTCTGTGGTCAAATTCTTCGAAAGCTAGAATCCTCGACTGACGGTCAATATCTCAGAGAATACATGAGATATGCATAAGGAATTGATCAAGCATGGCTGCAATTTGGTTGTTTCTTGCCCTTATATTTGTCCAAGTGAACTTCTAGTTTTGTGGAATGATGTCTACCAAATCCCATTCATCCATGATATCTTCTAGATTTTCTGAAAATGTATCTATGATGGGATTCCCTCCTTTTCACTCAGAAGAATAAATTGTAGTCACTAAAGCCTCCCCCCACGATCCCTTGCTGATGTGAGTTACCATTTTTTAAAGGAAGAAAATTATCCCAAATTTCTTGCTTCTCGGCATATAATGTTGCGGCATAAACATTTATAATTTTGAATCTTTCATTTGTATTCTTTTCCTTCATCTCTACTCCCAACCAATTGGACTTCATACTATTTACCATACTAAATTGTTCATGTCTCCAAAGGTCCCCAGACCTCCTAAAGCACCTCTATAGTTCTTTCCAATACCTTCACAAGCTTTCCCAAATACTTGGGATATTTTCTTTAACTCCCCTTCTTCAACTTTTGTTTCTTGCAAGAGGATAATTTCTGGTTGTTCCTTTTTAACGATATCCTTTACCGAGAGGGATTTAAAGGGTCCTCCCAAACCCCTTACATTCCGTGAGAGATTATTCCTTTGTTTGGAGTCAAAGCTAATTTTGAAACCCCCTCATTTGATCTCGCTTCACCTTTTTGTCTAGTAGTTTTTAACATATCGAAGATTTGTTGTTGACTTCCCAACTTCTTATTGTGTTCGGCTTCTGATGCCCGTATTTCCTTCTTGGAATGTCGTCCTTTTTTCTTGGAATTGTTGCCCATATCCTGGCCGTTATTATCCTCGCTGCCTTGTTGGGACTGAGACATGTTCTTGGCCCCTCCTGTGGCTCTGAATTCCTTTTGACCGAGGACAAAGGTTCTGCTGTCGGACATAAGATTGGTCCACCATCCTGAATAGGGATGTTAGTTGCTTGGATCTCACCTTCCCTACCATTGTCTGCTACTTCATTAATCTCCCCTTCTTCCATTGCCTCTTCCTCTGTTGAACCTTCGAAATCCTATTCCAGAGGCTCCTGCGAAGGTTTAGCATCTAGGGTTTGTACGACACCAAAAGGGTGCCAAATTTTATGGTCCGCTATTGTTCTGTGACTTCCTATTGTTCGTTATACCTTTTCTCCCTCCACCCTTTTTTTGAGTTTGCCATTTCCTGACCTGATCATCTTGTCCAGATTGGAGATTCTCAACGAATTTCGATTGAGCTTTCTTACAATCTCTCACAAATACCCATACTCATGGAAATTTATGCACTTGATTGTATTTGTTCATAATCTGAAATCTAGGAATGCTTCCAGTTTCCCATGGTTAAAAATAGGAGTTGTCTACCCAGGCAACGAAATAGCCCGGACGACAGTTTTTTGCCAGAATCCAGGCAACTAAAATTCAAGAAATCAGGTAGTTGAAGTGTTTGGAATCAATTTTTGATAGCATAAATGGATTCAGCACTACCAAAAACCTTTAGGGCACTCAAAATACTAAAGTTTAACAACTGAAAACATGATTCTGATCAAATCTTTGCCAGAATCTGGGCCAAAACGTTGCCTGAGAAGACTACGGCTTAAAAATATATCAGCAGGGAGACCTTTCTCAAGATAAACAACACAAATCTTGGAGCATGCAAACTAACCACCCTTTGGTTCCGCTCAATCAATATAGTTACTAACCCCATTCTGAATTTCCTTAAGGTAATCATCGCACCAACGGATAAAGGGAGATATGGTAATTTTACCCAGACCGGGATTGCAGTGGGGATGTCATATGCCGGATAAAAATCCAAAGTCCATCTATTGAGGTACATTCTGCTGCTTCCAAAAAATATGGCTCATTTATGAAAATAACCTCTTTTTCCTCGTATTCAAACAGGAATGTAAAAAATCCATTTCCCACAGCAAAAATCCCCAAATTTCCTTTCATTTTATCCTTCCAATTCTTCTCCGTCTATAAATCCATCGATTTTGGGGAGGGCTACATCCCCGTAAATTTTCCAACCAGAGCCCGATCTGAATATGCCAAGTCAATTTGCAGAACACCGGAGGAAGTGGCACTGGGGGAGTTGATTACATTTATTTCACAAACTTCGAAGAGTTTGAGAGCGCATGAAAGGTAGCTGCCTCGTCCTAAGGAGGGGGAGAGACCCCCTCCAGGGCAGTCATGGCTGTCGAACAGAATCGTAATGCGGCTAGGGTTTATGTTTCAAGATAACACTTATGCAAGTATACAAGAAGAATTTTTGGTAAGTAAAAAAATCATTAATTATTAAAAATTTTATAAATTCATTTTAATTATTTTATAATTTCAACAAAAATACACTTATTCATTATTACAAAATAGTATTAAAAAAATCTCTTTATTTATTATTACAAAATAGTATTTATAAAAGAGATATATCATCACTTTCATCAATGCCTTATAACCTTGCTTCAAGCTTTATTTCTCATTTTCTCAAAAATTTATAATCTCTTTTCTCATTTTCTTATAAATTTGTACAACATTTTTCACTATATACATTACTTATATATTATAGGCAAGACAAATTGGTCTTTTTCAAGGCATTTTTCCTAGTTTTTTTCAAGGCATTTTTTCTAGTTAATTTAAACAAAAGTCTGGTAGATATTTTTTAAAACGTAATTTTAAGTTATTTAATATGTAGAATTTGAGTGTCTCGTGGATTTTTCATGGTGTTTAATCCATTTATGCATTCAAAAATGTATTTTAAATAACAAAAAATCACAATCTTGCTTGAAATTTCGTCTATAAATTACATTATGTCTATATTAAATACATTTCCACATGATCCAAAATTATAAAATGTAGTCAAAATACCTTTTAGTTTCTTTCCAACTTTCTCTTCTTCTTGTTTAAGGTATATCTATTATTAATACTATTTAAACTAAGTCTAATATAAACTATATATTAAATTCTTAATATTAATTATACTGTGTAGTTATTTGGTGTTTCTTTATTTATTCACAAGAGATATTGTTTTATTTTATATGATGGAATAGTTTTATAAAATTTCATTGATGAGTACAATGATTATTCATTCTTAATAACATGGTTTGAAGTCACTATAATAAAACGCACCATATCACTTGTAGAAATTCAATCTAGATGAGAAAGATAACAATTATTCTTTTAATCATCCAAAATAAACCTAAGCAGCAAATAGTTATTTAGTGTTGTTATAACTTATAGTAATTTGATGTTATTTTGCATTTCATCTATAATTATTTGATGTTATTTTGTATTTTATTTTTTTAATGAAATTATTCGTAATATATAATTTGTATTCCTATATTTTAGAGAATATTTTTTATATCATTTTTTAAAATAAAATTATTATAAATATGTATAATTATGAAGAGAAGGATAATAAAATATTCAAATTATTCAAATAAATTAAAAAAAAAAAAAATATATATATATATATATATATATATATATTGTCAAATTTCAATGCATTGTATATTTCTTAGGATTTTGATTCATAATAATTTCCTTTACAAATTTATATGAAATTTTATCTTGTTTTTTTTTCTAAATTTAAAGATTCTATTGATATTTCATAATTTTACAATTTACTAAAGATATTGTTTGTTTCTCGCTTGCAACAAGGGAAACCAGACAAGAGATAGAATAGGTTTTGATCTAGAGTCCAAACATTAAGAAAGGAAAACCATACCCAACATGTAGAGAGTTTAGCTACTGATGCTACCCCACTGAGGGGGGAATTGGCATTTA
The DNA here is from genome assembly GCA_034641835.2 of Pinus albicaulis. Taxonomy (NCBI): domain Eukaryota; kingdom Viridiplantae; phylum Streptophyta; class Pinopsida; order Pinales; family Pinaceae; genus Pinus; species Pinus albicaulis. The sequence goes on along the minus strand of CM076569.1, from coordinate 327,675,596 downwards.
GGAACATTAAAATATAGGCCCAACCTATATGACTGCAAGCCCAAATTAAACAAATTTTAATCAAAATTAAGAAAGTTTATATCCCATAGATGGGAGAATCATCCTTTGGTAAAACCAGTAGGAGAGACAAATTTCTTACCAACATAAACATAACAATAATAAAGAAAAACCTAGGCATTAGGAAGACGAGGATGTATCTAGATTGGTGGGTTGATCTACTCCCTTGTTGTGGAGCAAGATTGTAGATCTTAGAGGTGAACCCATCTCCAGATGTTCCAGGCATCCCTCCACATACATCAGTAGCATTGTCAACTCCTTAATTATGTGTATCAGGTTTCCATGTGCTTCTCTTCTATCAGCAAGGACATTCCAAAGAATAAGTTTAATGTACTAATAAAGGTCAACCATGTACAGGTAATGGTTTTGGCATCCTCCAATGTTTCTGATGTCCAAATTTCACATTGCCACAAAATCCAAAACTTATGAATCTAGTAAGTTCTAACATTCGTGTCACACCTCCTCTTCAGCTTCATGAATTTTTTATTGAATTTCAACCAAGGTTTGAGCTTGATAATATAGGATAAGGATTCAACGTGAAATTAGGCTTGAGAACCACGTACATTTCCACATCCACCTCCTCCTTGAAAACAATGGGCTCATTGTTCAATCATGGAAATTGGAGGCAGAAGAAATATTAATGGGAAATAAGTCTCAAAAAAGATGATAAAGGATAAATTGTCCCACATGGATATGGAAGAGTTAGAGGAAGTAAAAAAAAAGGCCTCCCGGTCTAAGAGAGCCAATGAAGGTGGGAGAAAATCTAGGGGGGAGAGACCATGAAAATAGGCACAAGAAGGGGAGTTCTAGTTGAAATTCATGGTGGGAGGGTGGAGCATCAGGAAGGAAAGGAACTTAAATAAATTAGGAACCAAAAAATCGCACCAGGAGAAATCCCCCTCCTTGAATTCTCTTGATTGTCTAACACGGGCAAGATTAATTTCATCCATAGTGTTATGTGAGGGTGCCTTAATCGATGAGGGTCTTAAATGAGTTGCAAAGTCAGTGGCATGTGAGGATGAAGGGTGTGTAGAAAATATAACAATGGGATTCAAAATGATCTTGTAATGTACTAAAACAAAATATTGAATCCTTCTACAATTTGCGAAAACAAAACATGATCACACAATCAAATAACAAGTAAGAGAAAGAGACAATTAATCGCACAACACAAGATGTATATGGGGAAATCACACTTCTTAAAACCCCGCTATATGTATATTTTATAAAGTCAATACCATGAAACAATACAATGTTTTATCTCACCGAGAAACTCCTGCACTCTACTAATTCTCTCACTCTGACCTAATAAAAATCAGTCAATTACTTAACTAATTCTCAGCCTCTACTCAGCCTGCCTTGCTCACGCATTCTTGGAGGAATTTTCACCCTATTAAATATGAAATTCCCAAGAATTGATTGCGCAATTCATCCTTGGCTTCCATATGTCTCTATAACTGACCTGTACGATTTTATAATTATAGAACTGATAGTTATCATCCCTTTAACCTCAGTCTCAACTAGGCCTTCCTTAGAAATGACATGAAACAACTATTTATAGTGAATTATCAATTAATTGATTGATCACTACTTGTGAATTAAATCATATTTAATTCACTGGACCTCTAACTAGCTCATCTCTCAGTTAGAACTAGTTAAACTAATTTTAACTCAATTTCTTGAGTTAACTAATTACAACTCACAAATAATTGTAAATGGACCCCCTTAAATCATGGGAGAACTCTACATGCCTCCTCTCTGAGCCTCAAATCTAATTTCCTAGGCTAGCTCTGTCATTATGACTTAGTTAACTAATACAAGTTGTCATGAGATGAAATTACAATTTCTCTTCCAATTTAATTTAGGGGAAATTAAATCAGAATCCCCCTTGGGTACCATGTCTTGGTGCCATTTCAACACTCCCTCTCTACAATAAAGGGATTATCTTCTACCCCGATCTTGTCTCTGTGGAATTCAAATTTGCTTCTTTCCATCGCCTTCGCCAAGATGTTTGCAACCTGCTCATCTGTGGGAATGTGCTCTAATGACATAATCTGCCTCCAAACACAATCTCTGAGATGGTGATACTGGATATCAATATGCTTGGACCTGTCATGGAATACTGGATTAACCGAGAGCTTGATTCAACTCTAGTTATCACAATGTATCATCGTACGATCCATCTGTTGACCAAAAAAACCAACAAGTATCTTCCTCATCTAGATGACTTCGCATGATCCCGGACTGGCCTCCATGCTCAGTCGGTTAATTGCGTAGCATATTTCGGTTTGTGTGTTTACCAAATACATGAGTGAACCCACAAGCTTCATGTAAATAGTAGCATCCACTACTTCACCTGAAGTAGCATCCTCCTTCCTCCAGTTTCCAACTAGAGGAGTCTCCATGGGTTTGTTGCCCTCCATGTGGAACTTCCCCTGAATATCCTTGGCATACTTTCCCTGAGATACAAATAGTTCCCCATCTCTTTTCCATATTTCCAATCCAAGGAAATAGTGCAACAGCCCCATGTCCTTCATCTCAAATTCTCTTGCAAGATCATCTTTGCCAGAATTTATGAGCTGCTCATCACCTATCAATATCATATCATCGACATAAAGTACAATAATTAAAATCTTACCATTAACCACAATATGATATAGGTTCGCATCCGCTTCACTCTTGGTGAAGGCCAACCCGGTGAAATAAATGTCAATCCTGGTGTACCAAGCACGAGGTGTTTGCTTCAACCCATGCAATGCTCTCTTGAGTTTTCACACATGTGACTCCCTGTCTAAGGTCTCAAAACCTCTCGGTTGCTCAATGTACATTTATTCCTCAATAACTCCAGTAACTCCATTGAGAAAGGTTGTCTTTACATCCATCTATGGTATCTGCCATCCCATATGAATTGAGAATGCAAGGATGGATCTAATAGATGAGTACATTGTGACTGGTGAAAAAGGCTCATCATAGTCAATCCCCTCCATGTGAGAGAACCCTCTAGCCACAAATCTAGCCTTATGTTTCTCCACACTCCCATCTGTTGCCTTCTTCACCTTGTAGACCCACATGGATCCTACAACTAACTTCCCCACTGGTCTTGGGACAACTTCCCATGCACTGTTTTTGATAATGTAGTCATACTCCTCAACCATGGCATCAACCCACACTGGTTGTTTCACTGCTTCCTCAAAAGAGGATGGTTCTATCTCAATACCTTCGCTCATAAGAGCTATGTATCCAGTGTACCACTCTAGGGACCTTCTCTTCCTGCGTTGTGACGTGGGTGCTCCCACATTATCTCTAGCATCCAGCAATAATCTGTCAGCCTCTCTCGTGGATGGCTCTACATGAGTGGTTTCTACCACTCTCTGTTCCTCTTCTTGTGGCTACTCCACATCCTGAGGTGCATCCTTTGGAGCCAAGAGCTCCTCAACTGCATGCAACTCGAGCTCCCTCTCAAGGGACATTCGCATGGATTTATCTTCATCGAATTTCACATCTCTTCTGACCACTGTCATCTTGTGTGTTGGAAATTACACCCAATACTTGTGAGGTGTATCATTGTACCCCAAAAATATCCCCAATTCTTTTGTTGGCTCTAGGTTCTTCCTGGCATCTTTGATTATATGGAAATAAACAGATGAACCAAAAATTTTAAATACGACACTTCTAGTCTCTTACCTGAAAAATCCTCCTCTGGTATACTCATCCCAAGTATCTGATGAGGACTTTTTTTCTACACAAATAGTGTTGTATTGCATGCTTCCACCCACAGATGCAATGATAGGACCTGATCATGCAACATAGCTCGTGTTTCTCCCACAATAGTTATGTTCTTTCTTTCTGCAACCCTATTCTGATGTGGGTTATGAGGTGTTATCAATTCTCTTTGAATTCCCTCTGAGGTAGAGAATTTCTTGAATTCGTTAGAGATGTATTCTCCACTATTGTCGCTCCTCGAAGCCTTCACCTTATTCCCTGTCTATTTCTCGACAAGTGCCTTGAACTCACAAAACTTGGAGGACGTATGATCTTTCTTCTGCATAAATAAAATCCAACATTTTCTTAAAAAATCATCAACAAAAATCACATAATACATGTTCTTTGTTGTGGAAGCTATTGAGAACGGTCCACACACGTCTGAGTGAACTCTCTCAACGATCGCCTTGGCTCGAATTTCCTTATCGTGAAAGGTGGCTTTGGTATACTTCCCGAATGTACACCCTTTGAATGTATCTCTCTGTGCAATTGCACCCTTTATAAGTCCTGTATAAATCTGTTGCATGATCTTCAAAGCGTTGTGGTGTAGATGGCCCAACCTCTTCTGCCATAACTCGTCGATGTCTCGGCTCTCCACCTTCTCTGCTTTAGTGCTCAATGATGTGCAGTCTTCTACATCCAGTTTGTAGAGATTCTTTACTCGAACCCCAATATTTTTCACTTGTCCTGTGGCTTTGTGACTAAGGAACGCATTTCCTTCACTGAAGATCAGATCATAGCCACGATCTTCCAACATAGCAACAGAAACCAAATTCATATTTAAACCAGGAACATACATGAAATTTTTTAATGTGATTGGATTACCTAACTCCCTCTAAAAATTAATTGCACCTACACTAGTAGCGTTATACCTCTCGTCGTCACCCATCTCGATGTGCATTTGGAGATCCTTCTCCTCCAAGCTACTGAAGAATTTTTTGTTATTAGTCATATGGAATGAAGCTCCACTATCAAAGTACCACACATAACCCATCACCGATGACACCATGCATGTGATGAGAGTGGAATCCAACTCGAACTGTGAAGCAAGTGCTTCACATGCTGCTCCTCTTGAGTTCTTCTTTTTTCTCTTATTTTGTAGACAATTTGTGGCATACTGTCCATGCTTATGATAGTTGAAGCATTTTACCTTTGAAAAGTCTCGCTTCTTGCCTGCCTTTCCCGAGTCAGATTTGGAATGGGATGCCTTCCCTTTTCCTTTCTTTGCCTTTCCATCCAAGGCACATTTCTCCTCATCATCAGTCTTTGATGAGGATCCATCTCTGGTGCTCCACCAAATTTCTTCTTGTGCCAAATCAAACCATAATCGCTCCCGATCCGGTAGCTTCTCCCTCCCATTCACAGAGTCCTGGTAGCTATGCCAGCTCTTGGGAAGGCCTAGAAGAGCTAGTCTCACCAAATCAACTGAGGAAATAGTTATCCCAACACTTCTAAGCTCATCTCGACGTTAAGTGAACTTTGTCAAGAATTTATGATCGTGTCGCCCTTCTCCATTTTTATCTTCCTGAGCTTGTCCTTCAGTGTCATTTTCCTGTGATCGCTGTTATTCTGATACATATTTGTCAAGGCCTTACACATATCATATGGATTCACCTTCCCGTGGAGACTCGAGACAATATAATCTCTAACTCCCTTTAATAAGATCCTTCTCGCATTTGCTACATTCTTCTTCCATGCATCAAGAATTTCAGCATCTACTACTGGGGGTTGATGGATATCAGTATCTTTGAAAGCCTTTAGTCCGTTGTGCTCGAGCACTGCCTCCATCCTGTCCTTCCATGCTATGTAATTTGAACTTCCCTCAAGTGCATATTTAAGTCTCAAGCCATTGAAAGACATCTTGATATGTTGTTGGATCCTAAAGAATAAATCTGCAAATTCGAACCTGATAAAAAAAAACTATGTTCTTCTCTTCTTATTGCGATTCATGGTGCTCTGATACCATGTAGAAAATCTAACAATGGGATTCAAGTTGATCTTATAATGTACTAAAACAAAATATTAAATCCTTCTACAATTTGCAAAAATAAAACACAATCCCACAATCACATAACAAGTAAGAGTAAGAGACAACCAATCGCACAACACTATCTACGGAAAGCACACTTCCTAAAACCTTGTTATCTGTATATTTTACAAAGTTAAGACCATGAAACAATACAATGCTTTCTCTCACCGAGAAACTCTTTCACTCTGCCAACTATCTCACTCTGATCTAGGAAAAATCAGTCAATTACATAACCAATTCTCAGCCTCTGCTCATCCTGCCTTGCTCACGCATTCTTGGAGGAATTATCGCCCTATTAAAGAGAGAATTCCAAAGAATTGATTGCACAATGCATTCTTAGCCTCCACATGACTCTATAACTTACTTGTATAATTTTCTAACTATACCACTGATAGTTATCATTCCTTTAACCTCAGTCTCAACTGAGCCTTCCTTAGAAATGACATGCAATGACTATTTATAGCGAATTATCAATTAATTGATTGATCACTACTTGTGAATTAAATCAAATCTAATTCACTGGACCTCTCACAAGCTCATCTCTCAGTTAGAACTAGTTAAACTAATTTTAAGTCAATTTCTTGAGGTAACTAATTACAACTCACAAATAATTGTAACTGGAACCCCTTAAATCATGGTAGAACTTTGCATGCCTCCTCTCTGACCCTCATCTAGAATTTCCTAAGCTAACTCAGTCCTTTTGACTTAGTTAACTAATACAAGTTTTCATGAGGTGAAATTACAATTTCTCTTCCAATTTAATTAAGGGAAAATTAAATCAGAAGCCCTCTTGGGTGGCATTTCTTGGTGCCATTTCAACAGGATGGCTAAATTATTGTCATGTCCTAAGATTTTCTCGAGGTTTTCAACCAGAGTGACCCCATCAAGAGATGAAATTTATCAAATTTATATAAACTATGTAAATTTTAAAAAATAGATGAAAACTAGGGTTCATAACACCATTAAACACTAAATTTACCATTATCAAGAAGTAAATCAAAGAAATTAATACAATTTAGTTATTATTTGGTTATAAGTTAGGAGTACTTCTTACAAAAAGCCCAAAAAAACCTAAATTTTGATGCAAAGTATATCCTTTAGAATTCTAATTCACAGTGATACTCTTTATAAATTTATATGAAATTTAATGAATTTTAATAAATTATATGAATTGTTAAAAAAAATATAATGTAATTATAAACTAAATTAACATTGTTTAAAACATCACCATAAACTAAATTAACATTGTTTAAAACATTATCATAAACTAAATCAACATTATTTAGAAGTATATGGAAAATTGTAAATGGATTAGTTATGATTTCGTTATAAGTTAAGAGTACTTATTACCAAAGAAACTAAGTTCCAAATTCATTCATGTACAGTCTCAAGAATGACATACTCTAAACAACATTATCATGGGCATCATTATGCAAACACCATCTCTAACAATTTTACACCTTTATCAAAGTCTTTAGTGATTCTCTCTTTAAGAATAGTCCATTTAGCTTCTCACAAGTCAATTCATAAGTTTATCGAATAAAAATATCATTATATGGTTCAAGAATATTATCTAGTGTAATATAACCTTACTCTCCTTTATAATTTAATCTCTTTTTTTACCCATGATAATAATTGTTTTTTAAAAGGAGTTGGTAGGAGGGGGAGGGATTCTCTTAAATCAAAGTATGGATATAAACTTAGTAAAAAACTAAACAATCTTGCAAAAATGTATGGACTTCGTCTTTAAATCTTCAACTAGCCAAATATTTTAATGTATCTTCAATAGTAATCATGGAAAACTCCCTTATTATTATTCAACACCTTCATATCGGTGAATAGCCATCTATCCCTTCTTCTCAATAGAATAAAAAGCATCCTTCAATCTTTCTCACAAAAAGCTTATTTCCAAATTTTACGAAGCCAAAACAAAGAAGTATACTCTCAGGCTAACCAAGCTTGTCTAGAAGCACGCTAGTGTGAAGTCAATGGTTCCAGGGGGTGGAAAGTTATTCCATAAGAACATATTGATATTGGTATAATCTCCTCCCTCCTCATCTAAATAGTTGGAATAAAGCACTATGATTATAATGCTAAGCAGAAGTGTAAACACCCCTTGCCAACTCCTTCGATGCCTCCCTCGTTCATAAACAAATTTGTGTCTCACATATGGTGTCTCACATATTTCCTTCATGAAGCGTGGGAATTCACAGGACTTCGATTTGCATTTATGGTGGGTGAAATGATGTTAATGAAGCAATGGTTGGTTCAAGAAGGTGCCATTGAGAATCGAGGTGGTCTATATACTAGCTGGTGGGTTTATCTCTTTTTAGTTCGGGTTATTCTATTGCGTTGGTAGACAACTCCTTTATATTTTTTTTTACACTCAGAACTCTTCCAACCAAGAACTCTTCCAACCAGTTGGAAGGTTGGAAGGTTGTTCAGCTCGTCCCTATTCAGACGCACAGGAAGGAAATTATCTTATCCTATTTTGGCTCTGTTTCCTCCTTCTAATTTGCAGGTTAATGGAATAATTTCCCTTCGGGAGCGTCAAAGGCTACTCGCATTGTAGGAGCTATTGTTTCCACTTTCGATCTTGGAGCCTCTCTGTCACCCTGATCATTTAAACCATCCCTCCCACTGGTCAAAGGTGGTCGTATCTAGTGCAATTCTCCACCGGCTCTATTCCTAGCTCCCTTGAATCTACAAGCTCTCCAGAGGTATTTCATCAGTGGTGCTTTCATCTTTGTTATGAACTATCGTCTAAGTCTTTGTTATGAATTTCCCGCCTATTTTGTTATTACTAGACACAGATTTAATGGTATAATCACTCACTCATTTTTGTCAAAATAAAAATAAAACTAAAATAAAATAAATGGTTTGGATATTGAATTTTATCAAAAATTTAAAGTACACATATATTTTGTAATCCAAAACTTTGGATTTATTTGAAATCTCATGTTAGAAAAAAGTATTTAGATGACGTTATAGGTGAATGCATTTACTCAACCATCTATATTAGGCCTTGTGGCATTTATTATCTATGTTGTGTTATTTGTTAGCTTAAGTTAGATTTAATAGAGTAGTTTAACGAGATCACAATTTCACCCAAAAAATAATAGAAATTCTGGCAATATTTTCACAAAATCTGGCTCATTAATTTCACTCAAAAAATAATGGAAATTTTGGCAATATTTTGACAAAACTTGGCTTGGAACAGCTATCAAGCTTCCAAATAAATTTTGGGTGCCTCGGGAGTTCTTGATGGTGCTAAATCCATTTCCACCATCAAAAAAATGAAATTTGTCGTCAAGGGAAAATTGTGGCCTCACTAAACAATGTCTCTCCAAGAGTTAATTGGTCCATCAACATTGCCATAAAGCTTGAGATGTCTTTAATGGAAAACTCTATGCCACTTTTGAATTTATTTCTATATCTTAAAATGGAGTTGGTCGCAAAACTCATGTGGTAGCATTGAATATGATGGCTCTACCTAAGGTTTCTCTAAATTTTCCCTTAAGGCTTCCCATGGGTTACTCTAAAACCCCAAGGAAATTTCTATTACCTATTGGTTTCTTAATATGAAAAAATAATGTTTGCAGTGTATAGGGAAAAAATGTGAAAAAATGTTATCTGGTTATTTTGTTATAAGATTTTTTCAAAAAAATTATTAGGGCTTCAATTTTAAAAATTCTAAGAACTCCATGGTTAGCCATGTGTCAATACTAATAACCTAACAAAAATTGTTGTTTTTATTTTTTAAACATGTTAATGAATTTATTTCCCATCGTCTTTGGTTTGTAAAAACATGGTTTTGGTTTTTCTCACTCATGGTGTGAGGATTTCTTATTAATTAGAATGCTCAACTCTATTGTCTTGTTTAAATATAATTATTTAAAAGACTTATTATCCAATCTTAATAATAAAAGTTTAATGTTGGTAGACTTTGAAGTCAAGAATCAATTTGAAGAATGTGAAACAAATTACCTTAATGGTTAGTCTTCCAAGGCAACTCTATAACAAAGGAGGGTCTTGATTAATGAAAGGGAGACAACAAATAAGGTAGAATTGAAGCTTGCAAAGAAGAAGGGTAGTAGCAGAAGAAGAAGAAGAAAAAAAGAGATCAAAGAGGTCATATGCTTGAAGTTTGGAGGACAAAAGAGCCACCAAGCTTTTCCATGCATGAGAAGAATATTAGCCATGGGATAAAGGCATCTACAAAGACTATTAATGAGTAAGAATACATCAAAATCTGACTTGTGAGTGCATAGCTTTCTCTTCATAGTAATCTCCAAAGCAAGAATAAAATCCCCATTAAATGCTAGTTTCTCCATTTGGGTTTCAATGTAAAAGAAATATTTGTTTCATATCGTTCATTTAATCTTTATGATTCATATGATTGGTGTATGATTGAATACATGCTTTTTGGTTGAAAGTTTCTCCCTAGCTATTAAATGCAAATGCATTCACTATTTTTCTATTGTTAATCCAATAACAATCTCATTAAGGAACACAGAATAAGGGGTTTAATTATTGCCCTAATAACCATCACGTACAACAAATTGGTTTCCATTTGTATTGATTCAAATTGTGTCTATGTTGCGAAATCATGAGCAATGAAACGTGGGTTTGAGTTTGGGCTCTTCGTTGCAAATTGTCAACAACTAGCATTGTTTGGGATAGCGCTCCACACTCCTAATGATTCCCTTAACTATGTATGTAGGTCATTTCCTTGGTCTATTCAAAACCCATATGCAATCCTAGCATGTATTTCATAGCGTTTTCCTATGACCATATGCCCATACGGTTAGTTAAACACTTTGTTAGATAGTAGTGGATATGGAAAATGTTGGGTGATTGTTGTTTGTGAACGGGAAAATTGGTTATTTCATTTCTCCATAGTGATAATATGAGCCATTGTCAATTTTATTCACTAAGAGGCATGCATCCAAGGCATCTCCAATCTTGGGTGTTTACCCATTCACTTGCAAATAGTGTATATGCATGCACCAATTGTCTATTTCATTTACATTGGATATCCTATGTGGATGGGTAAAGTTTGTTCAGCTATTTGTAAAGGTATTAATGCTTAAACCACATATTAATAAATATAAATAATTTTATATTAGATTGTGCTATGTATTCAGCCACCAATGATACAACTCTATTGGCATTACCTACAACCACACAATTCTGTATATTAATTAATGGTTGTTGGTTTACTTTAATTACAAATAGATATGGCTAATTGAATAAGTGTTTAAATAAGAAATAGAGTAACTTCATGTGTCATTGTAATTAACCAAGTGCTAACTTACAACTCACATAATATTGTGTTGTTGATTAGCATATTACACATCAAAGTGTTATTTTGTTTTAGCATTGATAGACTACAATTCTTTTCCACCATTAGCATTGGTTGGCAACAAGTTATGAGTGCCACAAATTGTGTAATAGAGGCCTATTTTTAACCAAGTGTTAACTTACAACTGGCGTAATATTGTGTTGTTGATTAGCATATTACACATCAAAGTGTTATTTTGTTTTAGCATTGATAGACTGCAATTCTTTTCCACCACTAGCATTGGTTGTCAACAAGTTATGAGTGCCACAAATTGTGTAATAGAGGCCTATTTTTGTAATTGGCCTTGACACCATGAATTAATAGCCAAACCTTAAATACATTGAACAAATCCATACCTTTTTTTTGTTGATAATTAGTAGTCTAGAGAAGTAGATTTGGGTTGGGGAAACAGATGGATTGTAAGTCCATAATTTATGGAACATGGAGTTTCTTGGCTTTCCATGTAGTTGTGGTTTTTCCTTTAGCACATTTTAATTTCCATTGCAATTTCATTTGTCACAAGTCTATTCAATTTTTAATTTAAGTTTATGCCCCATAAACATGTTTGTCTCATGTCAATTTTCCTAATGATTTGAAAGAATTGGTACTTATCTAAGAAAGGGATAAAATTATGAAGCAGTGGGTTAACAAATACTTCAATATACTAAATACTTATTTTAGTCGTCAAGTCTAAAAGATAGTCCTTAATGATTTGCTTTGAATGGAACCCGACTTTTTAAACCCCAATTTTTGTAGAAATTTCTCACTTCCCACCCCGGTTTTCAGTTTCACCTTATTACTCCAATATAGTTAAATGCCCTTTCCCATATCCATACATTTAACAAGCTGGAAAATAAATTTTGCTGAAAACACAAATTCTGGAAAAAATTACAGAATGCTGAAAATACAGAAATAAAAAATCAGTAGATGCAAACAGCCATTCAACACATTTAAACACAGTGATTTTTGGTCAATGTGACCCTGGAAAAATCCCCTACAACTCTTGGGGAAAACCAGTTCGAAAGCTCCTTCTTATTTCTGGAAAATGCTTTTTACAGTGAGAGAAATATTCAGCAAAAAAAATCAGCAAACAGACTTTACAACTTATCTCGTTTTCTGTGCTTAACCACCGCCTCGGAAAATGTGCAAACAGCAAAAACAGAACAGCAATAAATGTTGTACGTCCTCCTTGATTTTCGTGCCCAAAAATCTGCAATAAATGCAGTTGTACGGCCTCCTCAAAATCTGTGCAAACAGCAATAAATGCTGCTGTCCAAAATCTCGATTTTTGTGCCAAAAACACAGCAGAACTTTGCTGTATGGAATCAGCCTCGATTTCTGTGCAAGAGGACAGCCACTTGCTGTACGGCTTGCCTCGAAATTCGTGCCAACTAAACCAGCCTTCTGCTGCCTCGATTTTTGTGCCAAACTTGCTGTACGACCTTGTTGTACAGCCTCACTTTCTAGAAAATCGTGCCCAGAAAATCTGCCTTTCACTGTGCTAACTCAGCTGTACGGTCGTGCTGAAATGCTGCCTTGGAATGTGTGCCAAGCTGTTGCCTCCTTCTCCTCACTGCCCAAAAATCTCCCTTGCTCTCTTGCTCTCCTTCTCTCAATCTACTCATGAAAGAATGAATGATCTTTTCCTCCTTTTCCTCCTTTAACCTAACCCTAAGTGACTTTTGGGGAATCCCTAAATCCAATGGCTGAAATAGATTGAGATCTAGGGCTGAGATTAAATGCTCATTTAAATCTCACTTTCTATTGTTTAATTCACCCCACTTTAATAAAGACCCACTTAGTCATTTATTTCCAAAGTCACTTTTCCTTTTTAATTTTACATTGACTTTATTAAAGTCACTTTAAAATTAGAATTTAGTAACTTTATCACTTAAAGTCACTTTTAAATTAGACTTTAGTAACTTTATCACTTAAAGTCACTTTTAAATTAGATTTGACTTTATAAAAATTATAAAGTCACTTTAGGAGAAAAATTAAATTATTTTGGACACTTTTCCCTAGGCCAAAGATCAAAGCCTTAGGGAACCACCTGTCCTCCGGTACCAAATTTCAACAATTTTGTAATTTTAATTCAGGCTTATAATGTTGGGATGGCCAGCATGAATATTTTGACATACTTTAATTTATGTAAATATTCATTTTGATTTAATATATATTGCTAAAGTTGAAGAAGAATAAGAGAATACAACAAGAATCTTGATGCATTGGGGATGTTGTAAGGGGGATTGGGAAGTTTTAAAATCTTACCTGAATTAAAAATTTATGATTTTTTATTTGGTAGTTGAACTACTTAACTGTTAATAATTATGAGAAGAATGGGGGTGGTATTGAATTGATCTAGAGGTATGTGCTACATAATCATTGCATGTATTTCAGATTGACCATGTAGCCCAAGGAAGGGTCATGTATTCTCATTTAGGGAGTGTGTATGTGGGTGAGTAGTGTGTGGGAGAGAGAGAAAGAAAGAGAGAGGGACTCATGTCGAATGTAAATGTGCATAGGAATTGCAAAGATGGAAATGTGAACTAGAGAAACCCTAGAACAAGATAGAACCACATGTGGATGATGAGACTGTTTTGTCAATTCAGTTTTTCTAAATTGATATCATAAATCATCGACGAGGGCTAGTAAACTGTTGAAGTGAAGTGCACCATATGTGCCTAAGTATCCTCTTCCTACTTTGTTGTGTTTAGTGTTTTTCTAATGTTTTTGATTTTATGTGTTAATGTTACTTTAGGCTAAGGGGGAAAAACTAAATTAATAGCAAAGAGGAAGAAAAGGAAATGTTACTGAATACACTAAAACAGAATTTAATTGCAAGATCTATTCTAAACAGAAGAATGCTAATTCATGGATTGTAAAACTGTTAGGAAATTAACTCATAACATTAAACTTAGTCCAATTCATTTCATTAGAGATATAGTGGAACAAACTGAGAAAAGGATTAGTTTTGGTGTGATGAGGATCTCCTAGAAAACAATAACTTAAAACATTACAAAGAAATCTTATTCATTGTTAGAGATTTGTTGGAACAACTTGAGAAAAAGATCATCTGTAACATAATAACATGAGAATATCTTACCTAATTATAGAACAGAAAATGCCAATAACTCAAAATAATATAACTAATTCTCGTTCATATAATAGTGATATGTTAAAAGAGCTTGAGAACAAGAATAGCTTATAAAATAATGAGGATCTCCTAAATCTAACTAACAGAACTGAAATGCAATTAACTCAAAGTACTACAGCTAGATCTCAGTCACGTATTAAAGATATATTGGAACAGCTTCTGAGAATAAGATTGACTATATTACTATGAGGATCTTTGACATAAGTAAACGACATAAAACATAATGCAAAAAGACGAACTCAGAAAATTGCCTGAGTAAGGAATATAACAAAACAAAATTAAAGGTTACTTATCTAGAAAGCGTGTAAAAGCCTCTTCAGATAGCAGGGGCCCTCTACTATCAGATTGACATACGAATCTTTAACTCCTTAAATTTATCTTCAGAACAGCATCAAATTTATGCTTCTTTAATTAAAATGCTCAGAAATAGAGTATCACAGTATTCAAAAACTAAAAATATCAACTACCTTTCTCGGTTCACCGAGTTATTTTAATAGGCAATTACATAACTGATATTGAGTAAAAATAGGCATAGGTGTCTTCTACAGTCAAAATCAAACTAAAACTCCTGTTGAGGACTCGTAATCTGTTGAAGGCAAATCAAGAGTCCTTATCCTGATAGAAATCTGCATCTTGAATTTTAGCTCTGTCCACGTGCATAATCACTTCCAGTTTTTTTACTCAGCCTTCGTGGATGACAAGGAATGATGCAAGAGAGTTCTGGAGTCTAACATATACGTATTTCCCTCAAATGACACTTGTAACCTGTTTAAACACTAAGATAGCTACGGAACATATGACTAGCTACAGAATCACTGTATTATGTAGCTAAAACTGCTCAGAAATCATTAAGACAACAAAATCACAAAAGTAAAACAAGTTAGTCATTGCATGTATTCTTAAAGTGATTTTAATCATTCTTATTGATCTTTTAGGCCTATAAATGATAAAGGATTGGTGGAATGAAGCGGAGTTTGGTGAAAAGAAAAGACATTTTCAGGGCTCAATAGAGACTGTGACTCTAAATATGAGGAGACTGAGAGCCTTATGATTTACGACAATCCTATGTAAAATTGTGTTTCTAAATGAATTTGGATAAGGAATTCAGTGTGGAAGTATTTACCCTGAGCTAGAGGGTCATGAGAATCATCTTAATAATTTGTCATAAATAAGCACATCAAGCACTGAGAAAGGGGAAACACTTACGGATTATTGGATCAATGATGGACTCCCATTATGATGTGCAAGCCGTGGTGGCCATACCTCAAGTGTAACAGACCCTTGATCAGTGGATGAAAGGTAGATTATTGATTCCTATATGTGAAGGAGAGTGGCCTTCATGTTCTCTACCCTTATTTTAATATTGTTGAACCATCAGTGAGACTTCCTCTCAAGGCATCAGATCTACCTCAAGGGTGTCCAACTGCAAGAAAATTGCAATGTAGCTAACCCATTGTTGGGTGGAGAGTGGCTCTCCATTCTTGAGTTTCTAGCAAAACTTAAGTGACAGAGATAAGTTTTACTACTTATATTTTAATGAAATGAAATTATTGTCCAATGTTTCATAATGATTTTTATGTTGTGTTTGTTTAATTTCCATGATTTTGGGTAGGATAGAATCTTAAAATCTTTGACGCTACCAAACCAAGAATCTCAATAGAACTACTTTGCACAGCATAATATAAACAACAATAAATCACACATGCATAGAATATAGACAAAATTTTACATTTTTCAACCAACTTCGTTATATTAAACAACATATAATACAACAGTTTAGGGCTCTCGTACTAGGGATAATGTCCCTCAATCCTCCACTAGTAAAAGATACAAATTGGGGCTTGGTGTCAGCACATTGACAACCAATTATCCTTCAACAAGATACTCTGACCATCTGGCTAATGTAGTAAACTCTCTCAGCTCCTCTCGGTCGTACCCTGTACCTGCCCGGTCCTTAGGTTCCCAGTCTGCAACTCCTACCTCTATCAATGCTCCAAGTCTATCTGGCCACTACACCTTGGTTGTCAATCTTCTCACTAGTTGATTGTTCGTCCACCAACGTATCAACACATCGATACTCTTGTTGAGTTGTGTAGAAATTATACCAATCTTTTCAATCTGATCTTTTAATGTACTAAAACAAAATATTGAATCACTTCTACAAATTTGTGGAAACCAAATTCAATTGCATAATCACAAACAAGCAAGAGAAAGAAATCAATCGATCGCACAACACAATATGTATCTGGGGAAAAAAACCAATCAAAACCCCGCTATTTGTATATTGCATAAATCCAAGACCATGAAATAATACAATGTTATTTCCCTCACTAAGAAACCTCTGCACTACTGATTGTCTCACTCTGATCTAGGAAAAATCAGTTCAATACTTAACCAATTCTCAACCTTTGTCTGACCAGCCTTGCTTACGCATTCCTCAAGGAATTATGTCCCTATTAGTAAGGAAATTCCCAAGAATTGATTGTGCAATTCCTTCAAGGCATCCTGATGACCTCATGCATGACATGTACAATTTTCTAATTATACAACTGATTGTTATCTTCCCTTTAACCTCAATCTCAACTGGACCTTCCTTAGAACTGACATGCAACGGTTATTTATAGTGAATTATCAGTTAACTAATTGACCACTACTTGTGAATTAAATCAAATCTAATTCACTAGACCTATCACTAGCTCATCTCTCAGTTAGAACCAATTAAATTGATTTTAACTCAAATAATTGATTTAACTAATTACAACTCACAAATAGTTGTAACTTGACCCCCTAAAATCATGGGATAACTCTACATGCCTCCTCTCCGACCTCCAACTCAAATTTCCTAAGCTAAATAAGTCTTCTTGACTTAGTTAACTAGTACCTATTGTCATGAGATGAAATTACAATTTCTCTTCCAATTTAATTAAGGGAAAATTAAATCAGAAGCCCCCTATAATGTCATTTCTGGGTGCCATTTTCAATGTTTCTTGTTTCCAATTTCAAAAAGTTGTTCACAACTCCACTTGTGAACAAATCTCAATATTCCCACTATTACTCCTCTTCTACTTAGGGACTTGATCCCACTATGGTATTCTTGTGCTACACCGATGAAGACCAACATAGGGCACGGAGGGCTGCAACCTATCATTGCAAGGTGGTCATCTCCCACAATGAACACGGCTAGGAGGAATGCCCATCAGCATATATTGTAGAATTCCTTATCCACACACAAGTCTAGGTTTGCACAAACTAATCTTGGCTTATCAAACCCTTGAGCTCCAACAACTGCCA
Organism: Pinus albicaulis; assembly: GCA_034641835.2. Lineage (NCBI taxonomy): Eukaryota > Viridiplantae > Streptophyta > Pinopsida > Pinales > Pinaceae > Pinus > Pinus albicaulis. The sequence goes on along the minus strand of CM076569.1, from coordinate 327,657,959 downwards.
CTCCAGAAACTACCTTTTTCCATGAAGGTTTTGCACACGGGCTCCAACTTGGGCACTTTCACGTTGTCCTCCAGCGTACCATAAATACCCAATCACATCCACACTTGTTCCACTCTCATGTTGACCTCCAACAGTCCACAAGTGACCAATCCATGTTGTAGCATCTGCACCTAGCTAGGGCATCCTCACACCTAGGATACCCTACTATTGGATGCCAACATACTTCTCTACAACATGTTTGCACCTTGGACATCTATCCAACTATCATCCAAGGGGACGTCTGCAACTATCCTTGTTGTTTCCCACTTGCCTTGGTTTCTGTGCTTCTAGAAGAATAATTAGGGCATCCAATCAGCCCTAATCCTTTGTTCCAGACCTGTGTTAACTTCTCCCACTATGCTACCACCTATGTTGTCCTTTCATGCCTTCAAAATGTTGAATTAGTGCACAAGGTTACTCCTTAATGCACCCTACAACTCACTACTCACAACAGCAAGGTGAATTTTCCCTAAACACATGGGAAATGTTCTTGTTCAGGCTATGACCTCCCTTCTTGGTTGCGGCTTAGTGAGGATGCCCTCACAAGCCGTCACGTCCCTAAAAATTTCCTTCTTATAGTGTTGTGCCTACAACATTTTCCTGCAGCCCATACACAGATTTTTAACACCTTAAACCAGCACCGAAAAGCCTTATAACATACCTTTGAAATGTGGCCTAGATTCTGCAAGGATCCGCATCACAATCAGCCCAAAACTTGTCCTTTAGGTCACCTAACAGGCTACCTGAAGACCTTAGACACCAACAGCCCATCTCCTTAAGAAATCTGCACTTCTTCAGCAGTCCAAAACTCATCCTCCTGGCCTTAAATTATGTTGTCCTATTTCAGAGGTATTTTCTTATAAGTTGGATGATTATTTTTCCTCGCACTTGACCTATATTTATAGGCATCAAGTGGATCCAACTACTTCTTATAAGAGGGCTTTTCCAACTGTCATTATGTCTCCTAACATTAGGCTGACCTTGACCAATATATGTGCAAAACCCGACCATAACTTCGAAAATTCATAACTCTTCAACGACAACTCAGAATCAGATGATTTTTGATGCATCGGATTCGTCTCGATGAGAAACTCTATCATCCTCATCCATCACATGTTGAAAACTTGTCATGGTTTTGGCCCAAACATCGATGGGTGTAAAACCCCGAGCTTGGGTTCTAAGCCCATAAGTGACTCTTATGGCGCTTTTCCCTCCAATCCCCAAACCCTAGGGATTGGAGTACCTCCCAAGCTACACAAAAATCAAAAGGGTTAAAGTTATGTTGTAAATATGAGATGGATCAATTTTTAATCATGTTGAGTACTAGTTGTTATTTCTTATTAATGAATGTTTTATACAAAGGTATTCTTAGAGTATGTTTTCATTATGATGGATGTGAGATGTGTGGCTTGTGAAGTATGATGTATAATCTAAGATTTAAAACTCTTCGTGTATTTTTTTAGTGTGCATGTCCATTGATAAGATAGCAATGACAATAAACAACATTGATTGTATCCCTATTTGAAGTGAGAAGACTTGAAAATTATTCACTGAAAAGGGACCTTGTTTTCCTCTAGAGGTAAGCCAGGATACCAACCTCTCTATTTGTAAGATTCTAATGTTGAAGTTTGAAGTTGCAGTCCCCAAAGGAGTGAGTAGAATCTCACTTAGTTTGGCGAGGTAGTGAAGTTGGCCATGGGCCATCTCTTTTTTTTCTTGGAGAGGTGGTCTAAGTGTGGCATTGAATTGGACCATATTTATAGGTTGTTGAAGGCCTATAAGTTTTCAAAAGTATTATGGACAAGTTTACTGCCCTAAAAGAGTCAGTTTCAGACCTTTGGAACTGGTAGCATAATTTTTTGAGTTTCAAGTAATGACAGTCTTGAAATTTAGGGATTAGGAGTTTTAGCCTCATCCCCTAGTCACATGAGCTATATGGAATTGTGATCAAGGGCTTAAATGTGAAGGGGGTCTTAAGCACGAGGCATATTAACTAGAATGGGCTTCAGGACTTTAGTCTATTTAGAGACCTTCTTAGTTCTTCTGGTGGCCTAGTGTTTGAGGATCGAAGACGGAATTTTATTCGTGAAATGGGTAAGGTCGAAAGAAAGGCCTGGTGACTAATTAATAATTTGTCAAATGATGAAGACATTTCCATTTGTGCTAATCGAGGTCTGTCAATTGAACCGGATTTGGATGTCAGAGACCCTTTCTTATCATTCCCAATGGCCTAGGGATTCATAAACTTCGCCAAAAAAGGGAGGGGATCCAAATTCTATTTGGTGCAGTAGAGAAGTTAAAATATGTCAAGTGTCATTAAAGTTTTTTTAGGATTGGAATTTAAGGCATCAAGAAAAATCATAAAGAAGGTTTTGTTGAAAAACCTTGATTTGAATTCTAGTGCAACAGACCACGTGGAAATCACATGTAGTGCACGTCAGCACTTCCAAACTATAAAGGAAGGAGAACACTAATGCGACGTGATGACATGACACACTAATGTGGCACATAGGTAGGTTTCAGGTGACATGGCATGGTGATGTGGATTAAAGTGGCATAGTTGCGCTAAGGTGGAGGTCAGATGGCAGCCAAGGTAAAGGAAATGTGGATGCAGAAGTCCAAAAATTCAAAAATTTGGCTTTTCAATTAATAGGTCCTTTCATGTTTTCCTGGATTTGAATATTGACTTACTAATTGAGCTCTTTCATGGATCAAGATGAATTCATGGGTTGGAAATTTTGGATCGATCTAGAGGTCTACAATTTGAATTCGCGAAGATCCAAAATATTTCTATAACAAGGATTTAAGAAAATCCTAGATTCGGATAGGAGCGGCATGATTACGTGACTATCTATGGATGTGGCATTATACAACAATGACAAGTGGGTGGGGGCTACATGTTACCCATGTGTTGGATAACATGGCATTGTATGGTGGGGACACATGTAGAAAGGACTACCACGTGGTCATGGTATGAATGTTGCTATGGCACTTGGAACGGTGAATCTTCATAGGGGCATAACCTTATCTCCATAGACAAAACTTGGATGAAATTTAAATCGTTGGAAATCTCTCAACGAGCTAAGGATGATGTTGGTCTCATAAATGATTTTTCATGTGGTTGAAGTAAGATAATTTTTTGTAACCCCACCTCCTTAAGATGACTTAAGGGGTTAGGTATGTTACAAAATGGTATTAGAGCAAAGGTTCAACACTCAAGCTAAATGGGCTCAGAAGAGAGAGCGGTTTTGGTTTTGTTAATGACAAAATTTCTTTTATAAATGCAATATGTGTTCCAATTACTGGTGAATTTAAGAATTTAGCTCGGTTTTGGATTTGTTACTAATGGGAATACTAATAGAGATTTTAGTCTAACTTGCAGCTATTGAAAAACTCAATTTTAGGCCAAAGCAAGAATGGTCAATGCAACTAGATATGTCGATAATAATTATATTTCTTAAACTAACAATCGTGTGTTGTTTTAGCGCATAAGAATACTTATAATAGATTAAAAGAATACTTCGCAAAATGGTGTAATACAATTTGGAGAGGACTTCACAAAACAAAGAAGAGGATTCAAATGAAATAAAAGTGGTGGAGACCCCTATTAATTGGATAGTAACACTTATAAGTTAGGGGTGAACTTGGGAGCTACAAGGTAGATAATGAAAGGATTATGAAATCCAAAGAAAAGGAGGAGGAAGTAAATGCAGTAGTGTTGCAAATCATATCAAATTTGCGAAGGCAAAGACAACATGAACCAATTATTGGTAACATGGACTAGCATAAGTGTAAAAATTTTCCTAGCCCATACGAAATCTAGAAATATGGGAAAAAAACTAGCAAAAAAAGGAAGCCAGTTAAGGGAGAGGTACAAGAGTACCAAGAAGGATCAACGAGTGAAGACACCTCACCAAACCCATCGAAGGTTAAAAAAAATTGTCTAGCATAGCAACTCAATTAAAATTGCATAAGAAGAAGACGAAGAAAAAGGTTTCAAAGAGTTCAATCACGCTAAACCTCCCACATTTGATCGGGAAGTTATAACGAATGAAGAAGTTGAGGCATGGTTGTTGGGCCTAAAGAAATACTTCAAGCTACATAATTAATTTGATAATATGAAGGCCCAAGTGGCCATATTTAACCTCAGAGGAAAAGCTAATATATTGTGGGAAGACCTCAAGAATGTCAAGGGAATTTGAGAGAAGAAAATGACTTAGGGAAAATTTGAGAAATATTTCAAAGAGAAATACTTGTCTGAAAGGCATTGCAATGGAAAAATCAAGGAATTTCATGAACACAAATTAGAGAAACTCATGATTGATACTTATGCAAATAGATTTATAGACTTAATAAGGTATGTGCCTTATATCAAAGATGACAAAGTAAAGATACAATGTTTTCTCATTGGATTGCCACAATCCTATCAAAACTACATTAAGTTTGAAGAAAAAAAACACAATCAAGAAGGCTACACATTGTTATAATAAGTCAAAGTACAAGATTGATTCTTAGATAATGTGAAAGAAGAAAGACAAAATTGGATTCAAAAACAAAGAATCTAGATCATCTGATTATAAGTAGTTTGGAAAAAGTGTCAAATTCAATGTGCCAACCAAAAGTGAGTATCAGCAGAATTTTCTTGCTCAAAGTAAGGATAAACCAATCAGATTGGAAAAAGAAGCAGAAAGAGAACCAAAGAAAATGCCATTGAAGTGTTAGGGTGTGGAGAGGAGCATTAAGGGACTATACACATAAGTAGCATGGTAGCATAAGGGTATATAATGTCTAGGAGACCACCACAGTCAATGGTGTGGCCCAAAGTGCACCTAAGATTTATGCAGCTATGGAGAATCAACAAGCAGATCACCAAGCCTCAGTAGCAGAGATGGAAGGTATACTTACCAACCATCATAATTAAATTATGATTTACCTTGTCTCTATCCTGATCTATATTGCATCAAAAATTTCCAAAGCATGTGTTTTATAAAGGAAGAAACATACCATATCATGGTTGGTTTAGCTAGCTAAAGAAAGGTTATTGAAGACATCAAAGCACACCAACTAGTAGAGTATAGAGATAAATTGGACCTATACAATAAAACCTTGTAATGTGGAGATGATGAAGGAAAGAAAAAGGTCCTTCACAGAGTGCAATAGCATGTGTCTATAAGAAAATTTTCAACATAAATATTAAAGAAAAAGGTGTTCATTAGATGTTATACATGTGAAAAAATTGGTTGATGTTAACAAGTTGAAAATTGGATACCAATCAATGCTACAAGAGTACAAAAATGTATTTCACGAGTAAATATCGAGACTACCTCCCAAAAGAGATATCAAATTTTCAATGGAACTTACACAAGGAGAAGTACATGTGTCCAGAGTACCTTATAGAATGAACATGCCTGAGCTTGTAGAATTGAAGATACATTTAAAGGAAATGTTGGAAAAGGGGTACATTAGGCCCAATGTCTCTCCATAGGGAGCACCAACATTATTTTTTAAAAAGAAAGATGGTACCCTCAAATTATGCATTGACTATAGATAGTTGAATAATAAGAAGATCAAGAAAAAATATCCATTGTCATGAATTAATGACTACTTTGATCAACTAAGAGGAGCCACATCATTCCCAAAGATAGACTTGAGGTATGGATATATTCAAGTCGTAACTAAGGATAAGGATTTATATAAAAGAACATTAAGTATTAGATAATGGCACTCTAAGTTTGTGGTGGTGCCATTTGGACTTACAAATGAACCAACTATTTATGTGCCTAATGGACAATATCCTCAACAAGAACTTCAATAAATTTGTGTTGGCATTTATAGATGGCATCTTAGTGTATTTAAAGACCAAGGAGGAGCATGAAGAACACCTCAAGATGTTATTGTAGGTGCTAATATAGTACCATTTATATGCCAAGTTTAGTCAATGTGATTAGTTTCAAGCACAAGTACATTATTTGTGTCATGTGATTTTAGGAGCGGTAATAGACCTCAAGAATATCAAGGCAATCATGGAATGGCTTGCCCATTAAAATGTATCAGAAGTGATATACTTTATGAGATTGGAATGATACTATAGTAGGTTCATTTAAGGTTTCTCAAGGAGTGGCCATCCAATCAATTCTCTACAAGGATTCAATGGATTGAGGTTTGTATGATCAGTTAAATGTGAAGCAAGCTTCCAGCAACTGAAGCACCTCTTAACTAATGCACCCATCCTAAAGATTGAAAATCCAAACAAGGAATTCTTAGTTTGTACAAATTCTTACGAGGAATGACTCGATGGATTTCTCATGAAAGGGGGAAAAATGGTCAACTATGAATCCAAGAAATTAAATTAACATTAAAAACATTATCTAACATGTGTTAAAGCTTGTGTCGGACATTGTGCATACATTTACTTGCTTGGGAGAAAGTCCATATTAATGACGAATCATAGTGGGTATTTTATCAGCCCCGATTGAATGTTAAGTAAACTAGGTGGATAGCCCTTATTAGTAAATTTGACTTTGAAATCCACTACTTTAAGGAAAAGGAAATCCCGAGTGGCAGATGCACTCAACCAAAGCATGCAGACAATATGTATGGCAACATAGTATATGTAAATCAGATAAAAGGAAATAACCAGAGATTCCTTATAGAGTGATGAACACATCAAGCATGTAAAAAGATTGGTTGAGCGAGAACCCTAAGGGGCCAAAGGGTGAAGGTTATCAATTAATAAAAGGGCTTGTTGGTGTACAAGGGTGGATTGTACATAGAAAATTTGATAGATTTGAAGAGGATCATAATAGGAGGCCTTATTCATGTCATTAAGGTTATCAAAAGATGATAACAACCACAAGAAAGTTATATTATTAGCCTAGATTATAGAAAGAAATTGTTAAATACTTGGAATGTCAACAAGTTAAAGTTGAACATAAGAATCCAGCAGGGATGATGCAATCATGGTGGTGGTGGCTAAATTGAGCAAGGAAACTCACTGTATCCCAGTGTAGTCCACCTATAAAGAAATTTATATTGACAATATTTTTATGAAGGAAATTTTTAGATTGCATGGCATTCCAAAGAAAATCATATATGATCTAAATGCCACATTTACCTAAAACATTTGGAGATTTGTGTTTGCAGGTTTTGAGACATAAGTGGCATTCAACACAACCAACCATCCTCAAACAAAATGGAAAAACATAAATAGTGAACAAAGCGTTGGACTATGTGTTAAGGATTTATGTTATGTATCATCCCAAGAAGTGGGAATACTACGTATCTTGGTAAATTTTTTCTATAACAATGGTTACTAGGGATCACTAACGATGAGTACCTTTGAAGTTTTATATGGCAGAAAATGTAATATCCCAATCAATTGGGATAATCCGGTGGATAGGATTACAGTTGGATAATACATGTTGAAGGAAATGAAATAGGAAGTGATAAAGATCAAGCAAAATTTAAAGGTGGCCCAAGACAAATAGAAAATCTATGGAAATCAAAACAAAACCCTTAACGAATTTCAAGTAGGGGAGCATGTGTATCTCATGATAAAACCTAGGGAGAGTTTATTGAAAGTTGGATCATATGCTAAGTTAGCACCACATTATTATGGACGCTTTGAGATCCTAGAAAGTGTGGGACCAATAGCATATGGGTTTTCCTTACCTCCTACCGTAAAAATAAATGATCTATTCCATATATGTTTGCTTAATAAATATGCTCATCATGCTAATCATATTATTGACTGGGTTGTGATTCAGGAGGAACCCAAAGGAGAGTTTTAGCCAAAGCCTCAGTGCATACTCAATTGGAAGGACACCTTGCTCCAAAACTAAGCTATCATGCAAGTCAAGGTGCAATGGAAACATTTTTGAGTAAATGAGACAATATAGGAATTAGAGGATGCCATGAAAATGGCATACCCATATTTTTTTGTACTTATCTTCTACTATGGATAGTAGACAACCTAGAATGATGTTCCTTCAAGGGAAAGGGGATTATAACACCCCTTTTTCAACCCCAATTTTTGTAATTGTAATTAAAGCTTCTAATTTTGGGAGAGACAACGTGAACATCTTAAAAAAGTTAATTGATGTAAATATCCACTTTTATTTAATATATATTGCTAAAGTTGAAGATGAAGAGTAGTGAACATGAATCCCGATTCTTGAGGGAAGTTGTAAGAGGGATTGGAAGTTTCATATCTTACATCAATTGAATGTTCTAATTTTTTATTTGGTAGTTGAAATACCTAACTACCAACAATTATGAGAAGAATGGGAGTGGTATTAAACTACTCCAAAGGACCTATGGGTTGCATACCTATTCTTGAGATTTTAGATTGACCATGCAGCCCAGGGAAGGGATTATATTCTCATGTTGGAAGTATATGTGTGGGTGAGTATTTTGTGGGCAGTAGAGAGAGAGAGGGAGGGAGGGAGAGAGAGAATTGTGCCAAATGTGAATGAGCAAAGGAATTGTGAATACGTCCATGTGACCTACATAAATCCATGGAATGAGATAGAACCACATGTGGACGATGAAACTATTGCTGTGAATGGAAGGAGATAGAAAGAGTCATATGTGGAATTGTGTCTCTAACTAAATTTGAATGAGGCGGTTAGTATGGAATTCGTCAGCCTAATCTAGAAATCCAGGATAATTGTCTAAATATTTTTTCTTAACTAAGCACATTAGGCACTAAGAAAGGGGAAGTACTTAGGCACTGATTGATCAATGAAGGACTTCATTTGTGTTGTATAGGCCATGTGATCGAGGTGGATATTGGTGGACACCCGCCTATTCCACTTGGACCCCCACCATTGTTTCTTTCAATTTTTTATTTTCCTTAATTATAGCACGATTTACTATTTTTGGCATTTTTTTGGGTCTTGAACTTCCGGAGTCGTTTTGAGGCCCTAAATGATGTTTTGTTTGGAAAATCACCTATAGAAAATGTGACCCTTTGACTTGAGTGAGTCTTTGACTCAACATTTGGTGTCAGAAGTTGTGGTCCTTGGATAGATATTTCTAACGAGGTATCATGTGCGTCAAACGAAGATCATATGCCAAAGTTACAACCCCAGAAAATCGATGTACCAATTTACCCCAACGGGGCCCATAGTTTGGTGTTTCATATCCTAGGGTTAGGTTTTTGGATGTTTATGGTTTTCCATTATTTCTCAATAATAAATAGGCCTTCAAGCCTCATTGTAACACATTTCATAGGCATGTAGCCACCACATGTCTTCTCAGAGATAAGTTACCAACGCCCTAGCTAGTTTATTTTCATTATGTCTATAAGCATATTTCAGTTATGTGATATTAATGAAATGAAGTCTTATTTCTGTTGAATCTCTGCGTTTATGTGTATTTATGTATTTTATTGCGTTCCTACATAAGTCTGGATCACCATGGTGGCCATATTGTGACTGTAATAGGCCCCAAATTAGTGGTCAAAAGCTAAAATACAAATTCTTGTATGTGAAGGAGAATGGCCTTTGTGTTCTCTACCCTAAGTTGAACTTTGTTCAGCCTCGAGTGAGACTTCCTCTTAGGGCATCGAATCTATCCAGGGGGTGGCTAGATGCAAGAAAATTGTTGTGTAATTGAGCCTATGATTGGGTGGAGAGTGGCTCTCCCTTATTTGGTTTCCAACGAAACTTAAGTGACACAAATAAGTGTAACTACTCTTTTAATGAAATTACATTATTGTTTAATGTTTCATAACTATTTCAACAATTTTGGGTTCGTAAGTATGTTTTAATGATGAGATGGATCAATGTTTAATCGTGTTGATTACTAGGTGTTATTTCTCATGTGAAAGAATGTTTTATGCATAAGTCATCTTAGAGTATGTTTTCCTTGTGATGGATGTGAGATGTGTGGTTTGTGAAGTATAATTTATGAGTTAAGCTTTAAGGCTCTTCATGTATTTGTTTAGTGTTCCAAGTCATTTATAGGTCAAAAAAAGCATTGAACAATTGAGATTATATCCCTATTTGAAGAGAGAAGAACTGGAAATTATTTAGTAAAAGGAGACCTTTCTTTCCTCTCGAGGTAATTCAGGATACTAGCCTCCCTATTTGTAAGATTCTAGTGTTAAAATGTGAAGTTACAAACCTAAATAAGTGGGCATAATGTCACTCAGTTGGGTGAGGTGGTGGATTTTTCCATGGGCCATCTCTTTGTCTTCCTTGGAAAAGTGGCCCGAGTGTGGGAATGAATTGGAATATCTTTATAGGATATTGAAGGCTTATAAGCTTTCAGAAGCATTTTGGACAAGGGTTTGCCTTGATGGAGTAAATTTCAGACCATTGGAACTGACCCGAAAAGCTTAACAAATTTTTTTGAATTTCATGGATTAACACCTTTGAAATACGAAGATCATGGGTTTTAGCTCAGCCCCTAGTCACATGAGTTGGTGGGCACCATGACTGAGCGCTTAGTTGTGAAGGGGGCTTAAGCACAGGGCTTTTTTACCATACTAGTCTCAAGTATTTTTAGACACCTTCTTAGTTCTCTTTGTGGCCTAATGTTCAAGGACCATAAACTAAATTCTATTAGTAGAATGGTTAGGGTCGAAAGAACAGCCCAATGGCTCAGTGCCTTGTTAACAATCTCTCACTTGAAAAATACTATGTCATTTCTATCATATAGGGTCCATCAACCAAACTCACAATGATGAGAGAGTCAAGCTCTAACAAGGTCCTAACCTATACTAAAACTAAATTATTACACTTGATCCCCCAAGCTCTTCCTCTTAGAGAGGATACCAAAGGGTGCACTAATGACCACATCCCCTACTAAAATATTAGGAAGGCAAGGTTCCTTATGGCTCTCACAAGAAGCCAAATTGTTTTGAACCAATTGTTTTATTATTATTTTTTTGTGGGTTAAACACCCATGGGTGATTTGAACTTTAAATCTCACAATTGACATAATACTTCATAACACTACAATCGTCAAATGATATGCCTCCTATGCGCTACCAATGGTTTTATATTGTGCTAAAAACTCTTGAAACTTCTAATCTCTATGGGATCTTAAATGGGATAGCAAATAATGAGACACAAGAGGACATGGAAATCATTCCCATTATTTTGAAATAAATTTGTTACTCAAAGAATATAAATGGATTAACAAACCTTTGTATGAAATGTATGGTCCATAGCCCACAGGATGTAGAATAGACAGTGATGGGGTGTATTGTTAAGGCACTTCATGACGTGAAGGTCATTGGTTCATAAATCCATGGGCAAAAAGCCAACCATGTTAAGGGCTTCTGTGGCCCATGCCGGGTGCAATCCCCAGGTGATTTTGACAGCTCAAATGCCCCTAGACTGCGGTTTCTCAAGCCAAAGGTTAAATGTGCAGTCATCTAAGGACTCACGCAACTCAGTAAACAAAAAAAAAACACTTATGGTCCATAAATTTAGGCAACCAATATTCAAAGGTTTTGACACCTTTTGTTTGTAGGAAGTTAAGGTTAATGGTATTTTTTAAGGACAACCTTAAACTTTGTCTATTCCCATGTTGTTTCTTTTAAAAACATGATGAAGGGAGAGAGGTGGTGTTCACATGTTGATGTTTCCATAGTTGGCTTTAGTTATCTTTTATTGCAAAATTGAATCCACGCACTGATTGGTTTTGACTCCACTCAATTCAGATGATGATCCAATTGGTTTGGTTATCATTTATACATTTGATGAAGTAAGCCTTATGGGTATCCATTTAGAGATGAAGGGTTGATGATATACCAATGGGGCCTCTATGATGTTTGTGATGATTTTAACATGGTTCAAACATAAGATGATGAGGAAGGCTTCTTGTTCATTCAAACACCCTTGGCATTTGTGAACTTAGGAGAAATATGAAAGGAGAAAGTGTAGCCCATATGATGCCATAATCATATACTTAATTAGAAAAATTGTATATGACATATCAATAGTAGATTTGATAGATTAATTTATAGTGAGGCTCATATATAACATCAAAGTATATGTCTTCACATGGGGTATAGAATAGATGGTGACAAGGTGTTCTATTAAGGCATTCCAGCGGTGACAAGGTGTTGTGTTAAGGCACTCAATGGTGAAAAGGTCACTGGTTCGAAACCCCATGGGGAAAAATCCAACCATGTTAAGGGTTGGTGTGGCGTAGGTTGGGTGTGATCCGAGTGATTTTAACGTTTAAGATGCCCCAAGGTCGCAATTACTCAAGATACAAGTTAAGTGTTTAAGTCATCTTAAGTCTCACATTACCTAACAAACAAACAAAAACATCAGAGTTCATGTCAAAATAAATAATCTAAAATTCTATTAGGAAGATCTTGGATCTATACAATGGTGAAATGAGAGACACTATTTTCTAATAAAGTATCATTATTCTTTAGAAAAAGCAAGAAAATTGTTATAGTCCCTCTAGACAAATGTAATAAGGTAGTAGAAGCATAGGCAAATGTTGTAAAAAGAAACAAGTCATCAAGAACACACCTTGATATGCAAAACTTATATATCGTGAGAAGAGAAGAAGAACCAAACCATGATGAATAGGGTGTAATGGACATGGAAACGACATTGGTAGATGACTTTGATTATATATTGCAAACATGAACACATGGAAAAAGAAATATATCCACAACACATCAAAAACATATTTAGGAGTGATCTCATGAAACATAAAAGGAATTGAAGGAAAATATGGAATTTTCATCGAAAGAGAAAAAATTGAAGAATTTCCCAAAAGCATTGGAAATATACCCTACAATGGTGGATTATACATTTCAAATCTCGATCTAATGGTGAAAAGATGAAGATCTATTTATGCAAATTCCATACGATAAAAGGAGAGAAATACATGGATATTGAGTAGTAAAGTTGATACATTTGAAAAGGTTAATGTAGATACAACAAAAACAGATCAAGAATTGTGGAACCATTGAAGAAATATAAGTGCATATTATATTGAGTTCCATTGATGGTTTTGCCTACAAGTTGTATTACCATAGAGAAAAGATAAGGGCAATATCTGAGTGGAATACAATATGTAAAACCTTGAAGAATAATTAGATAAACAACCAATTGATGAAGATTAGACTCTAAAGGAACTACTAACATAATGCATAAGTTTGCAATAAAACATAATTCATAAGGCTATGAAATATTGGTCCTCAACATATTTGTAACACCTTGTTTTCCCCCGGTTTTTAATCATGATTATGATTCAATGTCGTTGGGAATCACTACATAGATGTTATGATGATTTTTAAATCATGATGGAGCAATTTAAATTATGTAAAATATTTCGCCAATTAATACAAATTTGTCAACCAACTAACTAAAGGGCGGAGCATTGATACTGGTTATGATACCACAAGCAGGAATCAATGAAGGGATTAGAGAAATCACCCCACCTACTAAGTAAACATCCATAGCCAAAAACCCATATTTCCAAAGCACCCAAAATTCAAATTCAAAATATTTTCCTCTTTTGTCGTTTCCCAATAATTAGCTATTGAGAGAACTAGGTAGTTGGGCAGCCAGCCACCCCTGGTTATAGAGGTTTGGAGACACTAATTAGTCAATTGAAAATTGTCAGATGAGGGTACAGCAAGTACCCATATCAAGTTCATCCCACAAAATCTCCTGACATGGGCCCAAAATTTGCAAGTTCTCTTTGGCCGAAGGAAAGGAATGTACATGGGGATCGAAGCAACGAATCTTTCGAGTGTGGGAGAAAATTAAAGATCCCATGAGTGTAGAGGAATAGTTTTCAAAGAACTTACAGCATCCACAAGCGAAAAATTGACTGAATCACGAGTGGGCTTTCTGCTAGTATTTTACAAGCAAAAAAAAAAAAAAATCCAAGGGTAGCCAAAAATCATGCCCAATGATGCAAAGTCCAAAGGGGTCCACTCTTGAGTGATTATGCATGATAAATCTCGAATTTGACTGCAATTTGAAGCACGAAAGCCCAAAATTAAATTGGTAAAAAGGTGACTAACAATTTGATGTTCGATGTATTGGATAGCTAGCATTGAGAGGGGAGGGCATTGAGGGATTGCACAGACAATGAAGGGACTCCCTTGTGTAGTTACATCCAGCTAGGAAAGCATCTAGACAATTCATGCAAGTCCTAGCTCAATAGGTAGAAGGTTATTGCCATGGTTTGCATATGAAGAGTGTGGCTTTCACATCTGACAACTTTCTTGAGAATCTAAGTTTTCCTCTAGTCATTATCATGGCTTGGCTAGGAGATGGATCACTATAGACAGAGACAAGCACAACTAAGCATATGGTTGGGTGGAAAATAGCACACCTTTGAGTCATTTGCAAACCATTGAAATTCAAATAAGCCTTTTCATATGTTAAATCAATGTGTAGCAATTGTGAATCTATTGATGATATTGCTTGAATTAATGTTGTATATTGAGTATGGTCATGTAATAGTGATTTTGTACATGGATAAGTAAATAATGTTGATGGAATAAAGTGCTAATTTTGTCATTAAGAGTTTAGACACTTGGTTTGTTGATATACTTCATAAGTAATTTATCAAGTTTTTAAAGAAGACTGGGTAGGCATGAATCTTCATTATACATCTAACATCTAGATTTAAATGGTTCACTAAATAACTTATAAAGCATGTGAATTATGATTAGGGGTCAACAAAAGCCTTGGGATAGAAGGCTATGGGTTTGTTCTGTGGAATTTTCTCGAATAAATAGTCCTAGACTTTCTTTGCTGAAGTCCTCTTACCTTGTCTCACTTGAAACATGATGATATGTGTCCCTTACTAGAGTGCAAAATCCAAACCTCAACATCTGGTTGCATGTCATTTAGGTGCAGTGGACCTTGGTAATCTAAAGTGGAACCTTATGCATCTCTCATAGGTGAAGTGGACCTTGGTTATCTAACGTTAAGGTCAATACACCATAATTGGGACTGGCACCTTTCAAAGGAACTTAACTCAAGTGGTATGGTCACGATTTGTGTCCCAAGTAACATGGGTTCAAGTCTTCAAAGATGTGTTGGCCTTGTGGCATTTATGAAATATTGGTTCTACCAAGTGGAATAGTGGCAGACATTTCTATGAAGTTACCGATTGTGCCTAGTGGAATGTACTCGTTACTATTTTAAAAAATTAAAAATTAAAAATTGGGTCAAGCACCTGGCTTGTTAACAGAATTCATAATACATAATTTTTAAAAAGAAGACTAAGTAGGCTCGAGTCTTGCCAAAATATCTAGAAACTAGATTTAAATGGTTCACTAAAGTACTTAGAACCCTTGTGAATTATGGTTGGGGGTCAACAAAAGACCTGGGGTTGTAAGGCTATAGGTTTGTACTGTGGAATTTGGTAGAATAATCAACGTCTTGTATTCTATTTGATGAAGTCCTCTTGCCTTGTCTCACTTGAACCATAATGATCTATGTCCCTTACCAGAGTATAGGGTTCAAACCTAGACCTCTTGTTGCTTTATGGGCTGACAAAATAAATTAATGCTTGCTTGGAAGAAGCAAATCTTCCTTGTGAAGAATGTAGTGAACTTGCCAAATTAGGGACACCTCCTATCTCTCCTATAGAGGTTAGAGTATGTACACTTGTGTACATGTATATATTAAAAATTATACACATAGACAACCCTAAATTATAAGTTAATAGGCTATGGGTTGGAGTGTTATGTAGACCATTGTAAGGGAGGATTTCCCATACATAAAATTATTATGCGGCTCATGACCATTCAGTGTGTCACTAGTTTATATCTACAACATGAATACCATTCAGTGTGTAACTAGTTTATATCTGCAACATTAATTCAACTTGAGAGTGGGGTTTGGCATTGTTTTGCCACAACCTACCAACCTAAGTTTTAGGGCTCGCTTGACTTTCACCATTGAAGCAAAGGGACACACCATGTGAAGGTTCGGATGCCTATGAGCCAAGTCTCATCTTAGTAAAAAATTATTTTGCCCTAAATAGCCTAAATCGAGTTCTCTCATAAACACATTGATGAAGCAACTCACGTTCTTCAATAACGAAAAGCTTGTGTGTGTAGCCAATCCTTCTGTTATATTCATGGATGAACCAACTTCGGGATTGGGTGCCCATGCGACAGCCATTATCATGAGAATAGTAAGGAACATCATGGACATAAGGTGAACCCCTGTTTGCATAATCCATCAACCTAGTATAAATGTCTTTGAAGCATTCAACGAGGAAGATGTTTACACTTTTACCATGCTATGGAAAACCATGTATTTATTAGCCCCAAGAGAGGTATATTGCATAACTAGCACATTGTAACAAAAGATCAAGACATCATTATGAGATGAAAAATTTACAAAAAAAAATAAGATCCCATCCCTTAAGGGGCACCAAAAGGGTATATTTGTTATAGTAAGGAAAAATATTTGGGAAAGGGTAATTGTAGAGATGAAAATAATAGCAAAAGAAATAACCTATTCAAAGGGTTTGATGATGTATTTGTTTGCAGCTATCATAACCTAAAAAGGAATGTCAAAAGAATATTGGAATATAAAATTGAATCGCAACTAGATGCAAAACTAATAAAACAAAGACCCTATAAAATGAATCAGAAGTATACAACCTATTATCACAAAAAAGTACAGCAAATACTTCCAATAACAATCTTTACAACCTTAGAAATCAATGACCAATGTTGTTAAGCTTCATTACATTCATAAAGCCTATGAACCACCTTGGATCCCACAACAATAAACAATATGAAAACCTAGATTAAAAGAAGAGACAAAGGCCCTCAAAAACTCGATATTTATAATTGAGCTCTTTAGATTTTAGAATTAGAATTTGTAACAAATTATTCAAGTTCTAACTATAACAATTCAAATTTTAGAAGTTCACAAAATTCACTATAGGAAATATATGAAATAAAATTAATTATAAATTTGGTATGAAGTGGTTCACTAAATATACTCCATTTACAATGATGACTACATATTCACACAAAATATTACAACTATGTAATTATATGTTTTTATGTCCTTGCATATCTTGTATTAAAGACATGGTTAAAATATACATGAAAGGGGCTTTAAGGCGAAATTTGTCCTTGGTAATTATATGTTCTTGTGTTCTCTCATGCTTAGAATTCATAAAATAATGTCAAACTTGCATTGATCAAAATCCAAATCAAGATATGGTTAAAATATGCATGAAAGGGGTTTGAAAGATTCAAGCCAAAATCCAAATCAAGGCATGGTTAAAATATGCATGAAAGGAGTTTGAAAGATTCAGGGAAAATTTGAAGGTGAAAATTTGAATGTCAAAATCCAAATCAAGACATGGTTAAAATATGCATGAAAGGGGTTTGAAAGATTCAAGGGAAAAATTGAATGTGTTACTTTAGGAAGGTTGAAATAATAATCTAAAGAATTTTGCATTACTAACTAAACTCATAGTTTAGAATTTTCAAATAAGAAAGTGAATTAATTATCTAAAGAATTTCGCATCACCAACTAAACACATATTTTAGAATTTTCAAATCACCACTAATTGACTGTATCAAAACTACCAAAAAACTAAAATTAACCAAAATTGCATTGGAGATTTTCATTTTTATACAATTCCAAATTTTTGCAATTGTCCGTATTATGTGCAAAAATAAGGACAATTGTCCTTATCATAGCAAAAATAATTCCAAATTACTTATTATGTGCAAAAATACTCAAAATTTACCCATGAAGTCTTTACCAAAATGTATCCTACCAACATCCTACATCTTACTGTTCTTTTTTTTTACAATGGTGAATCGGTAACTCTTTAGACTAATCTAAAGGAAGTACCAAGATCAATCATCGTGGCTGCCTTGTAACTCCAATAGCATATCCAACAACCTACAAGCCAGATACACTGAATCTTATGATTTAGCAAGAGCCGAGACCCCACAAAAGCGAGAGGAGCCTACTCCTTGAGCCGAGATCATAGCAAGCCATATACTAAATGAGATTTGAATCTTGGTCTTGTTGGTTTTACCCAACAAAACTAACCGTTAAACCACATATCACTGTATTTTCTTTTCTATCCTACCATTCTTAAAGACACTATCACATCTAGACACTATCTGTTAAACCACATATCACTATATTTTTTTTTCTATCCTACTATTCTTAAAGACACCATCTTACCATTCTTAAAGACACTATCACATCTTACCATTCTTAAGGACACTATCCTACCATTCCTACTATTCTTAAAGACATTATCACATCTTACCATTCTTAAGGACACTATCCTACTGTTCTTAAAGACACTATCCATGAAGCTCTTACAAAAATGCGCATCCCACCGTCCTACAAGCATCCTACCATTCTTAAGGACACTATCCATGAAGCTCTTACCAAAATGCATCCTATCATTCTCAAGGACACCATCTATGAAGCCCACCAACATCCTACCATTCTTAACGACATTATCCAAAAACACTATATATGAAGCTCTTACCAAAATGCATCCCACCATTCTCAAGGACACCATCCATGAAGCCCACCATTCTTAAGGACACTATCCATGAAGCTCTTACCAAACTGCATCCTACCATTCTCAAGGACACCATCCATAAGCCCAATATGCTAGAAGACATTATCCATGAAGCTCAATGGTATTTCATGCTAGGAACAAAATAAGCATCTCAAATTTCCCCATAATTATCAACCTCTACTCCAATCTAATCCATAATGTTGCACTACCCACTTACATTTCATTCCTTTTTTCATTCTTTGCAACTCCAATCCGCACTACCCACTTATCTTTTCAAGTATATAATCCTTGCTACCTTAAATTCCTCCCTCTCAAAGGTGCTCATGGCCACACCATTCTCCCTCTTAATCATCATTATGAATGCTTGCTCCCTCTCAAAGGTGCTCATGGCCACACCATTCTCCCTCTTAATCATCATTATGAATGCTTGCTCCCTCTCAAAGGTGTTCGTTCATGGCCTCAGCCATCAACTTGAGAGTGGGGCTTGGCATGGTTTTGCCACAACCTTCAACTTGAGAGTGGCTCTTGGCATGGTTTTGCCACAACCTTCAACTTGAGAGTGAGGCTTGGCATGGTTTTGCCACAACCTTCAACTTGAGAGTGGCTCTTGGCATGGTTTTGCCACAACCTTCAACTTGAGAGTGCGGCATGGCATGGTTTTGCCACAATCTACCAACCTAGGTTTAGAGTGGGGCTTGGCATGGTTTTGCCACAACCTACCAACCTAGGTTTAGAGTGGGGCTTGGCATGGTTTTGCCACAACCTACCAACCTAGGTTCTAGGGCTCGCTTGACTTTCACCATTGAAGCAAAGGGACATAGGTTCTAGGGCTCGCTTGACTTTCACCATTGAAGCAAAGGGACACGCTATGTGAAGGTTCGCATGACTATGAGCCAAGTCTCATCTTAGTGAAAAATTGTTTTGTTTTGCCTCAAATAGCCTAAATCGAGTTCACTCTCATAAACACATATTGATGACGCAAAGTCTCGTCTTAGTAAAAAATTGTTTTGCCCCAAATAGCGTAAATCGAGTTCTCTCATAAACACATATTGATGAAGCAACTCAAGTTCTTGCTCCCTCTCAAAGGTGTTCATGGCCTAGAAATTCTCCCTCTTAACCATCATTATGAATGCGTATTACATTGACTACCCCAGTCAACCCTTTTCCTCCTTTATGAAATCCATTTTTCCACTATTATTAGCCTCTCCTTTGTAAGTTCCTTCATGGTTTACATCCTTTGCCTTCTTTCTTCCATCAAACATATCAACACAACATTTCAGTAAAGACGAACTATCATGTGTACCCTTTCCAATTTTATCAAATCCACTATTCCACTATTATTAGCCTCTCCTTCTGTGGGTATCAAGTATATTTCCGTGGGTATGTGAGTATCAAGTATCTTATGTGGGTATCAAGTATCTTCTTCATGGTTATATCATTTGCCTTCTCTGTCCCATTCAACGTATCAACACAAAACATTATAGGAATGACGAACTCTCCCGTACTACTTTCTAAGTGTTGATGTTGTGGCACTAACACTTATTCTTCTTGTTTTTTACACAAAACATTATAGAAATGACGAACTCTCCCGAATGGTAATTGTAGCACTAACAATTGCTTATCTTATTATTCTTATTCTTCAACCTGGAGGGTGAAGCGTCGGTAGAGCTGATAGTAAGCGTAATTTACAGAGCAGGTTAAAGAATATGAAAAGTAAGCTTCATATTCTTCAATCAACTGTCATGTAGCTTCATATTCTTCAATCAACTTTGTTATGTATAGCATAAAGAATGAAACATTATGGTTTTCAATGCTCAACTTTAACTGTGCTTTTCCATGTGGAATTTGATTAAGCATGTGCTTCATTTATTATGGAGCCAAGTGTCACAAGAAACCCGAAGATAGACCAGAAACAACCTTGCTAAAAGAAGGTAATTAAGTCCAAGGAATTAGTTTAACTAATTAATTCCATGTTAATGAGCATTTAACTAAGCATTTAAATGATACTGTTAAATATTTAAATGTTAAATATTCAATTTATCATTTAAATATTTAATTTATATCTCCTTAAATTCAATGCATAGTTTCAGTGATCTCACAACTATAAAAAAATCTATTCAAAACCAAAACAGTGTCCTTAAAAATGGTAAGATGTGATAATGTCTTTATAAAGAATTACACAAAATAGAATGCCAAAATACAAAATATAAAGAATCACACAAAATAGAATGGTAAGATGTGATAATGTCTTTAAGAATAGTAGGAATGGTAGGATAGTGTCCTTAAGAATGGTAAGATGTGATAGTGTCTTTAAGAATAGTAGGAATGGTAGGATAGTGTCCAAAATACAAAAATATAAAGAATCACACAACGAAAATGCCAAAAACCAAAATACAAGGAATTACACAGAAAAAGGACAGAAATGTAATCCATCTATGTACTACCTTGGAAGCTGAAGTTCCTTTCTTTTTGCTTAAGAAAATAGCCCCTTTAATAACACCATAGCATTATATTATGGATTTCCCCTTTTTACACCATGCGTTTCCATTGTAAGCCGAAAAAATGAAAAAAAATAAGGGACCGGGATGCTCAACATTAAAATAGTACCTTGTATTTCGGAAATACATTGTAGAAATCTCCCAGTTTACCATGAATTTGTTGATATTTAATAATAACAAAAGATATACTGCAATTCTAAAGTCAGGCCAAATCAAAAGCAAAAACGAAATATATACAAACAAAATTTCTACAAAGCACTAGACAGCTCTTGCAGTTTCGAAAACCAGCCATCAAAGCGTTTCCTTGTTAGCTTCAAGCTAAAAGATAAATAAGAGTAAACAATGACAACTCTGAAGGGAAGAACACGAAACCCTCAGCAGTTCTTGTACAGGAGAAATATCTGCAATTCAATGCAGTTAATGGTGTACATTTTAAACCAAAACGTGCAACAAACCAACGCACTCTACACTCAACGGGCTAAAATATGAATTCATGAAATAACTTTAACTAGTAGACAAGTTCACCCATTGCAGTTTGCCAGAAAAAGCAACCAACTCCGAGCTACTAATAATTTATATTTTCACTGGACAAAATTTGGAGGCACCAACAAAAGCCCTCTTCACAATCCAGAAGACCAGCTGGGGCCCTTGGAAATTGAATACACCTTCCATTCAAATGAATAAGTTCTAAATCTTTCTAATAGTAACACTGTTATGATGTCTACAACGCTGCAAATTCAAATCATAACAAAATGAATTACAAAGCATAGCTTGGGGATACCATCTAAAGTCCTAACATAAACTAATAACAGATGTGCTCCAACAACACTGACAAATTCTTTTCATTTCCAGAGACATCCCGAAAAAGCCTTCAGTAAGATAATGAAATTGGGACAAATATACGGCCACACACAATTGCCTGGTAATATAGAACGTCTTCAGTGCTTTATTGTTGCTTGCACTCAGGAGGCTGCTCTCCAGCAGGTCCGCTTCTCTGTACAATGCTGCCTTTCTGAAACCAGTAAAAATGAACCATCAACATCAATCATTCAATGTAAACATCTAAGCAATGGGAAAGATATTAATGAACCATCAACATTAATCATTCAAAGTAAACATCTAAGTAATGGAAAAGATATTAATGAACAATCAACATTAATCATTAAATGTAAACATCTAAGTTATGGGAAAGATATTCAGGAGAAAGTTGGATCTCACCTTGGGTGCAGGTTGACGTGACTGCATAATTCAAATGGTAGAAAGAAATTAGATACTCCAGAAAAAAAATATACGAAACAAAACCAGAATAGAGAAGATAAGAATAACCTGTATGACTAGCTGAAAAGGTAAAAATCTGGGCGGAAAAACTTTACCTTTCTTGGCTTTACATCTTCCTCTTCCTCCTCATCCTCGTCATCTTCATCTTCTTCATCCTCGTCCTCATCTTCATCTCCGTCTTCCTCGTCCTCATCGTCTTCTTCATCAACGTCCTCTAACTCATCCAGCTGGCAAGCCTCGCCAGTAAACCATGACACAGCATGTGGAATTATTTTATCCCTTATAGTTGAACTGCAATATATACAGAAAAGCACAACACATCATGAGAATATAACCAAGTAGAGTTCAAAGAGAGCAGACCACCACTTTCACGCAAGATGCCTACCCAATGTCATAGTCCTGCTCCATCAGATCCTGGAGGTTCTCGGCCTACAGATAAAAAATAAAAACAGTCAAAGTTGGTAACTACTTCACGTTGTGAGATACCAGTGACTTCGATATCAGCTAAACCCACCATCCAATAGGTAAAACTGATTTCTAACATGAGCAGCAACAAAAAGGCATGTAATGCCACCATCCTCTTTACAGCAAATCGCATGTTAAGCTCTTAAGCTTAACATGTTAAGTTCTTAAGCTCTAATTTAACATGTTAAGTTCTTAAGCTCAATGTAGAAAACCACCATTCACTTACAGTTTCTTCATCGAGTTCTTCGTCATCATCTGGAACTTGTGGTGGACTAAAGAAATTAAAAAAGCTTTCACACTGTTCTGTTTTTGTCACGGGCTTTGCATTTTTGGCTCCTTTCTTTGGCTTCTTCTTCATAAGCTTTTGTGTTAGATTTTTTCCCGGATACCAGTCAATCTCTGTCCTACAGAGTGAGCAGGTCCCAGTTAACTATTGAGTCACTAAATGAAAAATGAAAACACTCATGTTTCAAGAGAATGTCTAGTTCGTCTTACCCTATTGCCCGCTCCAGAATGGGTTCATTATCATCAATCATGTGGTAAGTCTTTGTCAACTGCAAGCATTATTCGCGAGTCAAAAACAGATTCATTGTAAAAAGTATTACGATGCGAAACAAAATATCTATTAGGGTAAAATACTGATTAAAAATATTCAGGCATCCCTTTACTCGTTTTTCTTACCACAGAATTCTTGAAAAAGGGAACATCTACAAGGGTAAAATACTGATTAAAAAAATTCAGGCATCCCCTTTACTCGTTTTTCTTACCACAGAATTCTTGAAAAAGGGATTCGTGTCAAAGTAAAAATCGATCTTGAAACCCTTGGGGTTATCAATTCTGCACCACTTAATATCCTTTAGATACTTCAAAGCACCTTCATCACGGTCTGTTATCTGAAAACCAATTACAGACCACAGAAACATCACAATTCAATTCACTTGTATGAAAACTACTAGTAATATTTGGCTGCAGAAGTTTGAATTGGTAAAAAAGCCCTAGATTTTTTCAATATTTCCTGCACTAACCAAAGCATGAAAAATTAAACCAGGACAAACAAAATGGGAAAATTTTTCACCTGTACTGAAAGCACTTCATTGGTCTTCATTGCAGTGAGCCAAAACTCGGGAACTCCTTTTTCTAGAGAAAAAAGGCTGGTCAAAATGCAGGAACAATCCAAACAACAAACCATAGCATTCAAATTGCACTATAACTATCTTCAGGTGGTACCATCCGCAGGCCTCATCCTGGGATACAATCACTATAGATGAATGAATGAGAAAAAATGCATACTTTCTAATATGTGTTTACCTTCTTCTCTGTTCTCATCAGTTGAAGTATTATTCTCAGGCTCGTCCTTACTTTCAACATCGGTAATACCATTTACAATTTCAAATCGCTGGAGAACCATTTCAATAAGCTATCAAAGACTTGCACCACAAGTAAACATGGCTCTGAACTTGAAACAGTAAGTAATCACAGCAATACAAGAGATTATGATGCATTATGACGGACTTTCAAATAACAGCTGTGCAATGAAAAGAATACCTTTGTATATAGTGGTTCATACAACTTCTGATATTTAGCTTCCAATGCTGCTCTTTCCTCGAAGAATTTTGCTTCAAGTTCATCATGCTTGCTCTGCAATATTAAAATATTTCAGAAATTCACATAACAAGCAAAAATAACTCTTGTCAAGAAAAACATGCAAGAATCTACCATATATTGCCATAAACTACTTTGCAAGGCGCTGCCAGACAGTGGGAAAATGCAACCTGTATGCATCATTTGAGTGCCATGGCACCTGTATCCCAAGGCTTGAACTATTTGCCTGCAAATTGCTCTAAACTACAATGTTTCATAATGAAATTTGCCGAGAGTAAAATTAAACAGAGCTACCCGCTTCAAGGAAATAAGGCTCAATCAAAACTAAGAATCAAAACACATCCTGGTAACGTGTTTTCAAGAATAGCAAAAGAGAGAACAGAAATGTGGCATTTGAGTAAAATCTGTCTCGGATATTGGCATCAGCTTTTATTTTCATGTCGCTAACTGAAACACCTTCACATAAGCCTCACTAGAATTTTCTCAGAGTAACACTATCTTGTTAAAAAGGTCCAATCTTTAACAAACAGTTCTAATTTTCCAGTTGAGGAACCAGTCAATGGGCCACCCTAAGCAAGATTTGTAGCTTCAGCCTACATACATAATCACTGGGAGACCTGACCAGATAAGAAGCAAGAAATAAACTCCCTTCAAGAAAATTAATCAGAGGGTGAGTGATGGGATAAATTTGGAAATATTTAGGCACTGGCTGCATCAGTTGAGATAGGGTCAAGGTCGTATATAATAGCCAATTGATTCCAAAGAGCAAGATTTGTTCAACGAAAAGTGACCTTGCTCAACTCTCAGAAAGAAGCATCAAGGAAGAAGTCTCTTCTTCAATTGCAAGTTCCCCATGAACATATAACACCAAAACAGGAAGTCATCGAGAAAAAAATAAAATGCGAGAAGCAAACCTAGCAATTAGTTCCCCTGTGCATTCTAATGGAAGGCCCCACAGCGTCTAATGTCTTGTTATCTATTTTTTGCATCTACCTGCACTAGCATTTGGAAGTGCACAAGCCCCACACTAACAAAGTCAAATGCCTAAAAAAAATAGATAACAAGACATTAGACGCTGTGGGGCCTTCCATTAGAATGCACAGGGAAAAATTGTGCTGGCCAAATCCACAGATATCAGAGATGTGAATGGTGTTGACATTGTTCAAGAAAGTGGCTCCCACCTTCTAGATATGTAATTTTTTTTGGAAAGTTGATCTAGATTAATCATTAAAGGAATCAACCACTGTTATGTGAATTCTTACTGGTTGGTGTTCTAATGTACATTCTAACCAACGTGAACATGTTTTTGAATAGTCTCTATAGAGTCTAATACTCATCTCAGTAAATCCACATGTCAGGAAACTGTTTCAACATATTAGAAGACATGAATAGGCTTCGCCAAAGCTTGATTCAAAGCATTATGAAACTATACAAGACCTTGGACAAAGCATTATGAAACTATACAAGACCTTGGACACCCCCCCCCATCATGGTACTAGTTTGTGGAAATATTTCTTTGCACTTGCCAGGTAAACAGCAGGACTCATGGTAAATATAATTTTTACTCAGTATATGCATATAAAATAAGCAAGCCTTTTGCCTTGTATCGGACGTTACATGTTTTTAATATAGTCGTGTCCAATAGCTGATTTCAAATATGTACAATTTGTGTCATGGATCAAGAATAAAAAACATTGTTGTTCAGCACTGCAATTGAACTACCATTTTGATGATAACAAGCATTTCTGAGGACTTAATAAATTTGCATTCCACTGATGCAGAAGACCACAATAAAAGGAAAACCTGCAAACAGATACAAAATAGTTATCTTTTAATCACGCTGAAACGCACCTGAAACTCTTGCAAAGCTGACACTCTGTTTTTTACAGCGGGTGAAAGAGAATCAAGAAAACCAGACTGCTGTCCGGCAAGATGTTGTAACTTATCCTGCAGCACAGCCAACAATATGTTGTGATTCATGAATTGCTAATTTAAGTACAGACTACAGATATGGAAGTTGCCCTTGTCAATATTTCCAGACGAAGTTCATCAAGGACAAACTTCACAAAACAATACTGAGAAGATAGGTTATTAAAGTACTTTCGTATACCTTCAAAGCATTGACCAAACCAGCACGGTCCTCAGCACTTAAAGCTGACAACAAAAGTGTAAACTTATAAGAAAATGTAAACGAAAGATAAAATAACAAGAAAAAATGGTGCAGAAACGAAAATTCTTTCTACAATATGTAGACAAAAGCAATGGAATGATAAGTGGTGTACTGACAATTTTCTTTCCATAATATTTTTCCTAGAACAAACAAAAAATGGAACATTGACAACACATACAAAGAAAGTACATTCTGCTATCCTAGATCATACCAGTGACAACATAAATGCAGTAACAAATAGAGAAAGCATGTACTCATTCATTAAGAAACCATGCATGAGCCCACATAACTAGAATGCATGGTGCAACAAAAAAACGCATCCCGAATCCCCCGGGTTATCCTGCAATGAACACAATAGGCGGGCACTTGCATACAGCTAAGAAGATAATAGACCGAAGGCAGGCACTTGCATACAGCTAAGAAGATAATTGACCGATCTTGCATACGGGTATGTGTGTTTTTTGAAAATTGAAAGTGCCTCGAGAAGCACACCCTATCGACAGGCAGGTAGGCACAAAGGCAGATACGTTGAGGGTTGCACCCGATTCCATAGATTTCAGATTTCAGTTGAGGGCTAAATGGTAACTGTTTCGCTAAAACCACCAGGGAAATACACCCTACATCGTCCCTTTAAGACCTTTTTCCAATAAGGCGAGACAGACCATAACAAGAATGAAAACCCCGCAGACGGATTAAGAGTCCGTCCACCTCACCAATGAGACAATACCGCATTGGCCAATCTGTATTTGAATTTATCAGAGTAGCAGCATGTAAAGAGGTCTCTGGGATATTTCAAACGACAGAGAGGCATCCAGCTACGCTCCAGTAATAACAGACCGCAAAAGTAACCAAAAACGACCACGACGCCCAAGCATGCAGAATAAGATCTGCTACAAGTCCCCGAAGCCTGGAATTTGGGCAGCTTTATTCGTGATTAAGGTTGTTTCTTTACATCATTCGTGACCACGGACCTATTAGAATCTTTCGATGCATAGTCGTTAAAGCTTGATTTTACAACCAAAACTAAGCTTAGTTTCACCTCTGTGTTTAAATGCAGAGATGCCAGAGAGGCTAACTACCACCGCTTCTAGTGCCGAGATTGAAACCTCAATATTCAAAGCAACCTATCCTACAACAAATTATCCGAAGATTAAGCGATGCATTTCTTTAATATTTAAAAAGAAATATGTGTCTGTCAAACCTTTTATATTTTTATCTTACAATGAACACGTCTTTATTAAATAAAGAAGAAAGATGCATCTGTTGTGCAGACTTATCTATGCGAATATTGGGGAATATTACGAATCTCGCTATCAAACAATTGGCACCTACACGAATAGCCAGGCTCAATTGTCGGCCATGAATATCATATCCATTTTAACTTTAGACTGTAAGCAGTACGAACGACAATATGAAATTCCTCAGAAAAGCATCTGAGTAACAATAAAAAGATTAAAAAACCCAGTGAAAAATGGCCCGAGGGCTTAAAAAAATATTAACTGCGCGGACTTTCATATTAGGCTAGCGCAGCTGGTAAGGCGAGCCCGTAGGGTTTGAAACTATACATAACATCCACAGGAAAAATAATCGAATAGCTGAAAGAGCCTCGAAAAGCAGAAGATCATAGATGAAGTTACGGTATTTTATAGCCATAGAAAAGAGACGGTGGATCTACGGCGTCCATGACATCGACGCCAGTCGAACCCGTGACCTTGCATCTTTTGAAACCCTGAAGACTACCACTAGATAGACCTCACGATTGGATGGTATTAAAGATTTTGAGAAAGCGGCAATAAAACACAGGGTCTTAACACAGCTTCAAAAATGCCAAAAATACCGCTAAAGAATCATGCGAACAGACTCTGTAAGTCGTTTCATATACGCAGAGCTTACCTGCGGAACCAGTAGGCAGTGCAGAGCCGAGATCGGCCATGCTGTAGGGAGCGAGCTGTTCTTCAGAGCCTCCTTGCTTGCTCATCGTAGCCCTTACTTCTTCTAAGAAGCTGCGGAAATTGCGACGTCAAAAGTGGAACAAAGCAAGAACGATGAGTGAAACTTCGAAACCCTCGCTCCGTTTATGTGTTTGGGAGGCTTCGAATGTGGATGGGGAAGAAGGATTTGATAACTAAAATTATAAATGGCCTTGTGAAATCAAATTCATTGAAATTACATTTCATTTGGCGTCATCTTGCCTCATCGTATTATGATACCTGGCTCGCCTTCCCTTCTCTTCCCGCCACACACACGTTCTGCCGCATAATAATTGTTTTATAATAATAATGCATGACAAATAAGCCCTAAACCTTTACAAAGAATATTAGTAACTTACAAGGGTCTCTTACATCCTAATCATTCTTTTACAAGTGTTTCTTGGAAATATTGCCAAGGAAAGTTTTTATTTCTTGTATTATTTATATTTTTTTGCACCTCACCTCATCCTTATTTTCCGTGAATTTTTTTCCACATTTGAATCTTAATGGTTATATTTTGATTTTTTTTAAATATTTTAAATAGTTAATAATAATTCAATAATTGATTTTATGATGGGGGTGAGTAGTAAGGTAATCGAAGTGGGCACTCATGTTGAGCGTGTGGCCGTAGGTGGGTGGGCTAGTTTTCTAGTCCTTTCAATACTCATTGTGTACGGTGGGGAGTAATGTTGTAGCTGTGAAACTTAATTATGTCTCGGTTCCCATGGGTGGGATGATCGTTGGAGTTTAATAGAGGGTGGTGAGGTCTGTAAATGGTATTTTGTGTTTAGAAGAGCAAGGGTGTCGGTAGTGCGAGCTCAGTGTGGAGAGGATATTGCTTCAGAGGGTTCCCCGTTTGGGAGAGGTGGCGCCCTTGCCGTCGACGTTTCCTCCTTCGCTTTCGGGTGGGCATTTTCGTTAATTACTTGTTTGGTCTTCGCGTCAGGTTCTTTGCATCTAGTAAAATTTTTGGTTTTATGGTTTTGTGTGTGCTCTGTTGGTTTGGTTCAAGACGAGTGGTAATCCTTTTGCTCTGGAAAGCGGACGAAATTGCAGCCATCTTTGGCTCCCTCTTGGGCTCCTACATCATTCGGTGTTATTTGGGGCATTGGTACATTGTTATCCAGACATTTTGGCTAGTGTGGGCTCGTCCTCGAAAGCAAAACGGGTTTTCGTCTGAGGTTGGTGTAAAATTATGGTTCTTTACATGCATTTGGGGCTAGTTAGCGGTGGTCACGCCGATGCGGGTGGTGTGCTTCTACCTATGGGTCGTCACAGTCTGGGAAGGTTCTCGGGGGTTCGTCTTTGGTTGTTTTGTTGTGTTAAACTGGTAACCATGCTCTCGGTTCCTTAGTTGGGCCACTCCTCCTCTCAAATTAAGCCCAATTTGGGCAGCTCGGGAGGTGGCACGTCTCTCTCTCAGTCAAAAGTGGTGATTAGTAGAGGTGGCTCAGGGTGGGGCAACAACAACAATGGTCGCTCGAGGTTAGAGGATTATGGGTGGTCGAGGTGGTGTCAAGACGAGTCGTTCTGGTTGTGAGGGGTTTGCAGCTCGGGTCAACGGTCATGGTGGCGCATCGATTGGTCGTGGGAACCACACCGTTCTGGGTCAGCAAAGTGGTGGGTCAGTTCGTCGAGGAGGTACAGGAAGACAAGGGACGATGCGGCATGGGGGAAGAGGGCAGCAGCAAGGTTGTTGCGTGGAGCAATGTCGAGATTTGATACAATTTGTTCTGGAATTCCTAGAAACCTCGAAGCGGGTGCGGCAGGAGGAACATGTGTTAATTGCAACGCTGAACAAAATGCATTATTTCCAGTGACAGCTCCAGGAGCATGCAGTGATGGTCTGGCGAGGCCAAAATATGTTATTTGAGAAAGTCGAAAAGCTGGAGGCATGGATGGGCCATTTCGAGGAGCACGTTCAATGCTCCTTTTGCCCTCCTCCTCCTATAACAACTCTGGATTGTTGAAAATCAACAAGAAAATGTGTGTCTAATTTATTTTTCCCTTAAATAAATTAGATAATAAATTGTAATCTTATCTCATAACAACTTGTTTTAGTCAACTAAGTGTGATAGACTTAGTTAGCTCAAGAATTTCGAGTTGAGGGTTAATGGTGAGGCATGTAGAGTGATTTTATTATTTTGGGGGTCCAATTGCAGTTAATGCACTAGTGTAGTGTGAATTTAATTAGTTAACTCGAAATAATTGAGTTAAAATCAGTTTAACTAGTTCTAACTGAGTGATGAGCTGGTGAGAGATCAAGTGAATAAAATTAGATTTAATTCACAAGTAGTGATATATCAAGTAACTGATGATTTGCTATTATTAATAGCATGCATGTCAAATTTGATGAAGACCCAATTGAGACAATGGTTAAAGGGATGTAAACTAGCAGTTGTTTATTAGCGAACTGCCCATGTACAGTTATAAAGCCACAGGATTCCCATGAAAGATTGCACAGTTAAGGAAGTTTGGAATTCCTATTTAATATGGATTTATTTTTCCTAGGGATTGCGTGAGCAAGGCAGGATGAAGGTGGGTTGAAGATTAGCTATGTGTTGGTCCAATTGTGCCTAAATTAGTGTGAGACGATTAGTAGAATGTATGAGGTTCTTGTAAGCACACATGCTTTGTATTGTTTCATGATTCCTTAGCTTATTCTACAATAGAGATAGAGGGGTTTTGAGCAGTTGATTTCCCCAGAAAAATCTTGTGTTGTGCGATTGATTTACTTCTTTCTCTTACTTGCATGTGATTGAGTGATCGTGTTTTATATTTCACAAATATTGTAGAAGGATTCAGTATCTTGTTTTAGTACATTACGTGATCGGATTGAATCCATTGGCAAACTTTTTACATGGTATCAGAACACCACAAACCACAATAGTGGAGAAGAAATTGAGTTTGTGTTGAACAATATTCAAATTTGCAGATACGTTCTTTGGATCTAGCAGCAGATCAAGATGTATTTTGATGGCTTCAGACTCGAATATGCACCTGGGGGTAGTTCAAATTATATTGCATGGAAGGACAGGATGGAGGTAGTGTTGGAGGACAACAGGTTGAAGGAATTCATAGATACTGATATTCCCAAGTCCGCAGCAGCAGATGCCCAACTTCTTAATGCATGGCAGAAAAAGGTAGCAAAGGCAAGAAAGATCTTATTAGAGGGAGTTCGAGATCATATTGTGGCTCTAAGGAATGACGATGGTGGTGAGTATATCTCTAATGAATTCAAGAACTTATGCACTAAAGAAGGACTTCAGAGATAATTGATTGCACTTCGTAACCCACAACATAATGGGGTTGCAGAAGAAGAAGAAGAAAAAAAAAGAAAAAAGAACAAGAACAAGAACAATTGTGGGAGCAGCACGAGCAATGTTACATGATCAAGGCCTATCGTTGCATCTGTGGGCAGAGGAATGCAACACATTGGTATTTGTGCAGAACCGTAGTCCTCATCGGATACTTGGCATGAGTACACCAAAGGAGGTTTTTTCAGGTAAGAAACCAGATGTTTCATATTTTAAAAATTTTGGTTCATTTGTCTATTGCCATGTGATCAAAGATGTCAAGAAGAAGCTAGAACCAACAGCAGAGGTTGGGATATTTGTGGGGTACACTGATACTCCCCAAACAATGTTACCGATGAAACGGGAACTATTACCTCAAAACAAGAACTCCAACCCAAAAAGACTCAAAAACATGAAAAAACACCCCAAAAACAAAAAGTGTGTATTCCAGAACGCATTTTTTTTCTTCTCAAGGTCAAATTTCACCTTTTTATAAAATTATGCTAAAAACGAAATTGTTTCTTGAAAAAATTATTGAAAAAACACCCTCAAAACAAAACGAGTTGATGCTGGAATAACAAAAAGAAACATTGTGTCACACTTTTGACACATTGTAACAATGGAATTAAAGACAACATATTAGGACATTGAAAAATCGTAAAATTCTAAATTTTTTTATAAATGATGTTAAATATAAACAAAATCATGTTTGAATGGCTTATCATTTCGAACAATTTTTATCCATGTTAAAAATAAAATATCTTGACTCTAAACAACCCTAAAACTGTAATTATTTTCAACCATAACATTAAAGATAAAATTTCGTGGTGCATAAAAACCTTAATGACAAGTTGTAAATCTCATGTTTTTAAATATTAAGTTTTCAAGATACTTGAACCATGAAATTATGGAGAAATTATACGACTTAAACAATTTTTTAAAATGAACAAGTAAATGAAAAAATTACTATTCATATATTTGTTTGTTTGTATATAAAAATATATTTTTTTATTTTTTTATTGTTTTTTTCTATATTTTAAATTATAATTGTTTTAGTTTTAAGAAAATAAAAATTAAAAATTAAAATCTTCTTATATGTTTGTTTATATTTTAAAACATAAATTAAAAAAAAAAAAAATTAAAATAAAAAAAAATTATTGTTTTTTTTATATTTTAAATAATAATTGTTTTAATTTAAAATATATATATATATATATATATATATATATATATATATTAAAAATTAATTTTTTTTTGTATATTTGTTTGTTTATTTTTGAAAACATATATTTAGGCCGATAGGCCTTCTCTTTTGAAAGAGAACCATTTTTTTTTTCGTCAACATATTCATTTTGCCGAGGACACCTGTTACTCGTTTAAAAAATGACACCTACCTGTTATTCGTTTAAAAAAATGACACCTGTTACTTCTGGGTCAAACTAACTCTACTGTGTTCATCGTTCTGTTCCCGTTATTTGCTCCGCCGACTGTGTAAGT
This sequence comes from Pinus albicaulis, assembly GCA_034641835.2. Lineage (NCBI taxonomy): Eukaryota > Viridiplantae > Streptophyta > Pinopsida > Pinales > Pinaceae > Pinus > Pinus albicaulis. The sequence continues at coordinate 327,624,616 of CM076569.1, read as the reverse complement.
TCATGCCAGAAAAACCAGAAAACTACCTTGCAGAGCCCCGACCTCATGAAATCCTCTTCCATTTCCCCTGCAGCTTCCAGCAACAGCAAGAATTCAACCGTCACTGGCACGCTTTCTTTATTTTCTTTGAATTTTCATGTCAACATCCTTGCTTCTTTGAATTTGCAGGGATCCTTGCTTCGGTGTTTTAAGGAGGGCGCTTTGAAATGTTGAACTTTTGTGCAGGGCAGAAACCTCCTTTTTGACTGATGCAAGGGGTTTTCTCACTGATTTTGCGGCTAGGGCTTTGCGTTTTGGGGTTTCATCTTTATACATAAAATTCCAAGGGAACCGCAGGCTTATAATCACTGTTTTGTTTGGCCGCAGGAGTTTTAAGGCTGGTTTCTATTGCAAACCTTTATGCGCTATAACCTTCTGTGTTTTTGCAGAGATTTAAATTCGATATTTTTAAGGGTTTTCTTATTTGGTTTTTACGCAAAAGCTCATAGCTTGAGGTCTCGTGCGAATCTTTTTTTTATTTTGGCTTTGAAGAAAAGTTTCTTGAAGAATTTGAGCCATAATATTTTTACTAGAGATTTTGAGGATTGTCTTTAGTTTTGATTCGTTTTTCATATTTTGGAAGCCTTATTTTAAAGAAGCCGCAGCCATTACCAGCCTCCAAACCATCACTCTTTCACATTTAGTATTTGATTTGGGTTTGATTGGTCATCTAAACATTGGTGCCTTCGCAGAGACTTAAATCTTGAGGGTGCAGCTATGTAACTGGGAAAAAAGTTTCTTTCCTCAGGTAAGATTCTTCATTCATTGTAACATATCATTAAATATCTTTCTGGAAAATTCAGGAAGCATTTGATATAACGGACATGAAACTATGTTGAATGGATGCCTTCATAATCATCTCGTAGTTTTCCATGTGAATCTTCTCCTCAAATAACTACAAATATTTATGCAAGTCATAATTAAATATATTATGAGTTGTGTTCTGTTATATGCAAGGCTGGCATCATTTTCAGGTGGCACTTCTTGTCCAAGGATAAGATCTACATTCGGTGGCCAAAGCTTGCATTTACCAGCTTCTCTGTGGGTCTCTGCACGAAGATCTCGCAAGTCTACTCCTGTGACAATGATGTCAAAGCCAGTTATTCAGTTCATTCAGGGAACGGACGAACAGAGTGTTCCAGATGTCAAATTGTCGAAGTCAAGGGATGGCACAATTGGTATGGCCATATTTTCATTCGATCAGTCGTCTGTATTTGATTCCTCTAGGGAACTTGGAGATATTACAGGCCTTTATATGATTGATGAAGAAGGAGTGCTTCAGTCAGTTGATGTGAGTGCAAAGTTTGTGAACGGGAAGCCTTTGAGGATAGAAGCTAAATATATCATGAGGAGCCCACAAGCATGGGATAGGTTCATGAGATTTATGGAACGGTATTCTAATGAGAATGGTCTTCAGTTCATCAAGAAATAAAAATAGCATATGCAGTCTCAGTTTTGGAATTTCATTGAGAGGCTTACTCTTTTATGCAGTTTTAGAGCTCTGTGTTGTTTTAGACTAGTGGCATGTTGCTGTTACACTTTTAATAGTCAGAATATTGAAGGAGAAATATTGGATTGAAACCACTTGAAGCATGATGGATGGATTTTTATTTTTACTAGTCACGATATTTAACTCAGGTTTTGGCTTCTCTCTTGTAGATGCAAGAGTATGTAGTCCCCTGGCTTTTTTGTGCATTATATGCCTTTTTTCAGGGGAAATAGTTTCTATACTTTTCCCAAAGGCACTTAAATTACTGTGCCCTCGAAGAAGTTGGGTTAATGAAAAGTTTCCTTTGCTGTTGCAGCTCCAATGTGTGTTAGTTTTTGTCATCATCTCTAACAAACTCCCTAGCTACAAACCCACGGTCTTGTAATTTCTTGTTTATATTAATTAGTTAAGGTGCCCAAATGGGAAAGAGAAACTAAGCTGTAAATTACCATAAAACGGTTTTGAAAGAGTTAATAAACACTGTTTTCAATGTATTACCTAAATTTTATATGTGAAATGGAAATATGTTACATGGGAAACATTTTGTATAATACGGGAATAGCATTGAGTAATGTAGAATCTATGAGCACATTTGCTGAATCTCTGGAGATCAATTTGACATGGGTTTCAGTAACTTTCAAATAGAAGACTTGACGAATAACTGTTAATTCTTAAGCAATAGCTTCTCTGGATTCCAAGATCTCACACCATTGGGGTTTTACTATACAGTCAATCAATTCTATGTTACTTTCAATGTTTGAGTGTTGTTTGGTAAAACGTTGTGCTCTGATCAACTTCATTAAGCCATCTGAATTTGGATTTCTATCACCACAACAGCCCCTCTTGTAATCCTATATGGTCAATGCGCTGAAGAAGTTCTTCCTCTTCACTTTTCAAGCAGTCTGTTAAACCGTTTTGAAGGATGTTATCTAGGATTGCAGCCATTTCCGTATCAAGAGTTTATCGGTTACTGAAAATATTGCCAAAAAACTGATTATTCTGAGCCTTGAGACTCTTCTTAAGAAGTTTAAACTTCTATTGTCTGCATCTTTGTCCCATGGACCCCAACATGAGTTTCGTTATTTTTGGATATTTGACCTAAGATCCGGGTGAATTGTCCACATCATCTCAAACGAAAATGGGATGTTCTACGGTCAGTGGGTCTTCTAAAGAAGCATTAAGATAGGCCAGTGATCAGAACGAGGACAGATTATATGACTCAGCTGAAATGTTTAAATTGAGAAGATGGTGTTCAGCTGACAGAAAGTGATCAAGGCATTCTGAAGGCCAGCCTTCTAAACCTAGAGCAAACACCTCTTCAAATACACCTCCACCTCTTTTTAGCCCAGTCCACCTACCTCTTCACTCTGCATCAATTATATGTCGAGTATATTCAGGCTTCATCTAGATATTATGTGGAAAGACATAATGAATTGGGTGACCAAGAGGGCACCTCTCTTATTGTAAACAATGTCGTTGAGCCCACAAAATCTAACCAAATCATCTTCTACTATAATGTCCTGTGAAGTAAAAATTGGGTCTTTTGCAAAGACAGTAACATGACCATCTAGTGTAACTTTCCATATAAAATTTCATGCCGAGTTTGTGACAAACGCATTTCCATACGGGTCAACAGCTACATCATTTGCCACCGCATTCTGATCAAGCTCTACAAAGAGTACCCTTTTGCCAGATTTCAAGTCATAGCCTGCAAGGGCATTGAGCCCTGATTCCCCGTTAGGGTCTGCAGGCCTGTGAATCACAGCAAGCACCCTGCTCTGTTTAGAATCCACTGTGATTCCCACAACTGATGCTTTGCCTGCATAGTCCTTATGCTTGATAAAATCCTCTGCGATACCAGCATCTGAGACTGTATGAAGAGTACCAAATTGAAGAGAACCCACTATGAAATGCTGGTTTTCCTTGTCCCAATCAAAGCCCTCGGGGAAGATTTGAGCGTACTTAATGTTTATTGTGTGAAGGGTTCTTATAATCCATTTAACCCACATGCTACTATCTAAAATTGACCAGTAGCAATTAATATCGACACGTCAAGCCACAGAATCTTAAGCAGTGTTGCAAAATCTTAAGCCAAGAGTTGTATAAATCTGCATATACTTCTCAAAATACTGATTTCCTGTTAAAAAGCCATATAGGGACGAGTGTGCAAATGCTAAATCAGTAAATTCCAACACAAATTATGATTTAATCATAGGCCAAGAGTTGTATAAATTAGCACATACTTCTCAAAATACTGAATTTTCTGCTAAAAAGCCATATAGGGACGAGTGTGCAAATGCTAAATCAGTAAATTCCAACACAAATTATGATTTTCATCCCCAATGACATTGGATGCAGCAATGATGAAATCATTGCACATTGGGAACAAAAGAAAGGAACATATACAGCATGGCATGTTCACCGTGAAAATGAAAACCCACAATCTCCACAATCAGAAGATGAATCTACTCCTGTATCTTCCCCTCCTGACATGTATCTTCCCCTCCTGACATCCCCCTTGACCCTGTTCAAATGAATGAATGGGAAATCATCTCTCACCTTCACCCAAGCGATAACATCAAAATTGATGCCCTTGAAATCATTGGCAATTGTGACTTTGACCTCAACCATCATTGGTCTCATACTTCCCTACCTCTCCACTTACAATAAACTGCCATCAATTTCATTGAATATAATCGCTCATCTATTCAAAATCAACACCATCCCTCTTCAAACCTCCCCGTAAATCAAATATTATCTCCTACCCAAAAAAAATCTTTCACACATATTACTTCTCATTTCAAAAATCCTCTTCCAAAGCCCCCAACTAGAACCATTATACAAGGGACAGCCAGAACGGGAAAATCTGCTCTAATAAAATCTCTACAACGTGCATTCATCGAACTCTCCTCACCAAATATAAGCCCATTGTTGGTACTTGCACCTACCGGTGTTGCAGCTTTCAACATAGATGCACTTATAAATAATTCTGCCCTTCACATCCCTATCCAAACAATGCATCCTCTTGAAGGAAAACCACTCCTCCACCTCCAAGAACGACTCCGCCATATTCAGTACATACTCATTGATGAAATGAGTTTTATCGGGCCAAAAATGCTTTCCCGTATTGATGATCGCTTACGAGAGGCCTTTCCCCTCCATCGAAATACACCATTTGGTAATCGATCCATTATCCTTGTTGGGGATTTAGGCCAGCTACCACCTGTAAAAGACATTCCTCTGTATGTTGGCACATCACGTGGTACTGCACTTTGGCACAACTTTGATACATTCATTACGCTCACAACTATTTTTCGCCAGCAAGGTGTTGATCCTTCCCAGATTGCCTTCCGCAACATTCTCACAAATCTCAGGGATGGGAACTCTACAATCGAAGATTGGAAGCTACTAATGTCAAGAACAGATTCCTCTATTACGCATGAAGATAAAAAAAGATTTGAGGACTCCATGCATTTATATGCAACAAACAATTCAGTTGCCTTGCATAACAAATCAATGTTGAACAAATTACACAAGCCAGTGGCTGTGTGCTCAGCAGAGAAACATGTGGACCACACATTCACTACATCTGAAGAAGAACAACTAGACAGAATGCTTCTGTTATGCAATGGACAAAAAGTTATGCTGACCTGCAATTTATGGGTACATGCATGGCTTGTAAATGGCGCACTTGGCACCGTCATTTCAATATGCTATGCACCTGACTCAAAGCCTCCAGAATTGCCATCTTTTGTGGTCGTTGATTTCAAACAATACAGAGGAACAACATGGGACATTGCACACCCCACATATGTGCCCATTTCTCCTATCAGAAGGGGTACACGTCAACAGATACCACTTTGAATGGCATGGGCTTTAACAATACACAAGTCACAAGGAATGACGTTAGATCAAGCAACAGTTGACATTGGCCCCAAAGAACGCCAAGGTTTAACATTCACCACCATTTCAAGAGTAAGATCTCTAACAGACCTTCGAATCCATCCAGCACTCCCATTCTCACGCATTTCACGCATGAAAAAAAATCCATATCTACAACGCAGGAAGCAAGAAGAATCGTTGCTCACATCGAAATCTATATAGACAAATACAATCTATCCAACAATACACTCTTCATTGCATCTTCACCAAGAGGTAAACAAACCCTCACCTTATCCAAATTGAATATACAATTACTTATTTTTACATTTATTCTACTACTCATTATGTTCCTAATGTTTAAAAGAATTTTATGATTGCTTTAGTTATTTTTGAACTCTATAATTAGTTTACTTTTACCATCTGTTAACACTAACAATAACTTTTTACCTTCTTTGATGCTAAACAGATATGGATGCAAGGGATTTAAACATGCTCTATGAATGCTACCAGGAGATTCACCAGCATGAACAAACTCTACATGATATACAGCTCAGATTCCTTTCACCCCATTCATTGCCTCTGTACCATTTGTGTGGAACTATTGCACTATTACAAAAGATTCGAAGAATTCTAAGGAAAACAATCCACATAAATGAAAGAGATAGACAACGGAAAATGCGAGCCGAATGGCAAGAACTCCTTTCTGAACGTGGAGTCACTATAGACACCAACTGGTGCTGCCGATGCCGTGCATCATCATGTATTTATGATTAGATATTTACTTTCAACAAACTTCTGTTCTACAAATGTATATATCTCTTCACCTTTAGATTTGTATATCTAAGTGAATATATATTGTATTCTATTTTGTTTCAAAATTTTCACATTTTACTCATGCTATTATGTTCTATTCTATCTTCAAAACTTAATATTTGGCAACATATTTAATACTCACCTTCTACAGACAGTTATAACTTGTAAGTTAACTTGGATAGATCATTAAATAGTTAGTATACTTGCCAACTATCCTTAAATGCTGGACTCCATCAAGGTTGCTATTAATAGAGGGCTTCCCCTTGTATTTCTCAACAACAAATCTAATATATGCAGTAATTCTTTTTCTTCCTTCTATTGGCTTTCAGTCTATGTTATTATCTTTCTATTCTGTTCTCCGTAACCATGTTATAATCTTGCTGTATCTGGTTTGATTCCACATTACTGAAAGTCACCACACTCTCAGGTTTTCATATTTCTCTAATTGTCTGACATTACTTTTTGCATACACTCTAGAAATATTCAGAGCAGGTGTTTTATTTAGTATGTAATATGCATCTGCAAACCTGACCCGTCTGGGACAATTCAACATTGCTCTTGTATTTGGGCTGAAGTCGTTCCATTTTTCAGACTCTCTGTTAGGCTTGCCACTGTAGATTCACCAACCGATACACTCCATTGCATTTATTACATATGACAGGTAACAAATTTTTGTAAAAAGTAGGTATGAATTGAACTGGACCTATTTGAAATCAAAAATGTGCTTCAAATGGTTCCATTTATTCCATATGATTGTAATTTATTAATTCATTTCAACATACTATATATTGCATTTCTAATTAGTTGTCAAATCGGTATTACCAGAATTTTCCATGTTTCGATTAAGGGTTGCATGACAAAGAGCTTTTACTGACTTTAAATTATCCAAGTCACCGAGCATTCATGTCTAATTCCCAATACAGTAACAAGATCTGCTTTTGTGGTGCCAATTCTAAGAAATGAAGAAAGCAATGCCAATGTATATTCATTGTTGTTGTTAATAAGGGAATGCAAGTATCGTCTAAACTCATTTCTTAGCGTAGTTGCTGTTCAGCTTTTTGAATGCATGTGAAATTGGGTTGCCATGTTGTTCCCTTCGACCCGTTGTATAGGAGTTGTCTAACTATTTCTGTTTCCTTGGTTGAGTTCAGCTTTCAGTTGATCAAATAAAAACTGCACATAAGTACACTAATGACATCATCTATGCTGGAGAAAAACTTATAATTCCTTGAGAGGGATATGGGAGCTCAGATTGTATTTGAAAGCTTGTAGTACAGGTTGTCATGAAATGTGTATGCAGTAATTTGCACAACAGCCTCAAGTCCCCAAATTGTTTAGATATAAGAGATTGTCCAGTTTGAGTTTTGGATTGTTTATGGTAGGTTGTCTATAACAAATTTCAGAATGCAATAAGCCAGTTGGCAATGTATTTGTTTTGTTTATACAGATTTCTAAGGGATATGTATGCTAGTGGTTGAAAAATTGCATTTCCATATTGTACCCATGGTAAAAGATGGACTAATATTTCTGATTCTGTTTAGATGATTTTTGGAAGATTAACTGAAACTACATCCAAGGATGTTTTCTAATAGTTTATCTTCAAGTTCAAAGTGTACTTCTTTTAAGCTCTCTCTTCCGGCTTGCCAGAAATTCTTGAGCTCCTTGCCATAACTCAAGAAGTTCATGTTTTAATGACAACCTTTGCAAGATGTGGGTAGTAGCATGGTCAGCTACCAACCTACCACAGAATCTGAAGTTGAAACATCTTCATTACCATCCATTTTAAGGACATTATCATAGAAATCTTCCAGAATTCATCACGTCACTTGTTTATATTTGGCCCAAGGTACTTTTCATTGTGACTTTTAGGTATAATGTCAAAACTAGGGAGAACACTTTGAACTAGGGCAATATCTATGTTCAGCAGGCATAAGAATAAGATGCAGTTTGCAGGCCAGTGAGAAAAAATATTGTTTTTGACAGCCCAGTAGTACCAAGTAGACATGTTCTAGGCAGCCTCAACTCATTATTTTTCATGGCACTCATGATGATTGAGTAGTAGGAACTCGCGTAAAATCTGAGCGGTGTCATAATGGAGGCTAGGTAAACATATAAATGCATTGTTTGAAAACTGTTGGGAGTGATTTTTCAAGGGTTGTTTCAGAATTAAAAAGAATAGCATCTTTCTGATTTTGGTTTCTTTAGAATAGGATTAGCATGAATAGCATTCAGTTTTTGACTCCATAATTTCAAAAAGTGGACAGGCATTTACCCATTCTTAACATCTACTCTCTACCCATGAGAAAAGAAACGCAAATGACCATGTTTATTTTTTAGCTTTTAGTTATCACCTCCTTTTTGTAATCTTTTTATTACAAAATATCTGAATCTTTAAAATGTATTGGAAACCTAAATTTTTGCCTTAAATGTCTCCAGTTCTGAATCTATTCAAGAATGAGCTATGCATATACCAGTGGGGCATGGTAGGCCCTGTCCTCTCTGCAGGGCATGCATTGATGGGCTAATGGGTCTTTCTTGAAGAGGACAGATCTATGCTTAAGATAGTGTGTTTAGGGGCATACCCATCTAGATGTTACACAACATGGTGGTGCAAACGACCAAGCTACAACCAAAGTAGTGGGTGCTAATAAGTGTGGAGTAATGTTTCCTATCTCGTAAAATGCAAGTTGAATGATAATCATGCCAAATTCCAGTAATGATTTGGAATGTGGGTTTTCTTTGGTGGTGATACCTGGTGCATAGAAGCTATAACATCAAGGAATCTTCCAACCCCTGCTACAACTGCAACGATGGAAACTCCCTTCACAGGCTTCCTGTTCTTGGGCTGCTTTTTTGCAGCGCTAAAATATAGCATAAGATCAAGAAGTTAACTACAGCTTAGAAAAACTAACATGAAATTTTTCACTATATGTATAAGACTTTCAAACACCTGTTAATTCCACAACTGCTCACCTCCTATACCAGAGAATATAGACTGTACGGAAGCAAAAATAAAATTTGATTGTATGGATTTTTTTCACTGTTGGATGCACAGCTCCTGCTTATATATATAATAACTTCCAATCTGCTCTCCTGGTTCCATGATGAATTGCTCATTAAAGGTTCCCATTCTTTGTGATTCTATGTCCAACAAAGGTCCTTGTGAAACCCCCTCAACTTGCACCCCACCCCCAGTTGGTATAAACTGGCCTCTAAGAACAAATGATCAAGATACACAGATCACAACACCATGTTGCCCATATACACAACATTGAAGATTTTCGACTACATGAACAAGCCTTTCATCAAGGCTATCACCAACCAACATGCTATGTATTCGTGATAGAGTATTAAAGATATCATTTGCTCCAACCGCAACCTGGTTTGCATAACTGAACTCAAAACAAGATTGTGAGTCAAATCTGGACAGAAACTACATTTAGGCACTCTTTCAAACATTACGAAATGAAAATAAAAAAGGAATGGCAGGAAGCAATCTATGGAGACATGTCATGTCATAACTACTTTATGATTTTCTCTGCCTACTAAAGATAAATGGGAAACATTTCTTATTCTGCAGGCTCATTTTTCATTGAAAAAATTGAAGTTCTATGTCAATATTTATTTGTTGCCCTCGTGGTATATTAAGTATATACATTTCACTTTAGTCTTATCCATTCATCGTACTTCCTAATGTACAAGTCTTTGCACATTTGTTTCTATTTGAGAGAAGATGTCATGGAACACACAAAGCATTTGGAGATTATGGATATTAGAAATTCTAGTAGATGTGAATTGCTATCAAAGGAAATGGGTGTGTTTATATATCATGCTAATCTTGTTAGAAAGTGTATCTCAAAAGAAGTCTTCTTCAGCAGCAATGCAAATGTGAGACTGTCCTGGGCATTGTCCTTTTCAGCAGCACCATAATTTCTCCTCTAAAAGATATAGTTTGCATGCATACATGTGCTAGCCATCATGCATCAGCGACCAGTCTTATGATGGGATCTTATGATGGGATGAAGTTCTGTTTATCTTCAGTTAATGAGACAAGGCACTAAAATGAAATGGATAGTGCTGTTTGTTTTATTTTTAGTAAATTCTGTTTTCTGACTTTGACTTTAGATAAGGTGCAGATTCTGAGGTGGGAATGCTCCACCTTATCTGTCATGTAGATCTATATGAGATGTCTGAGAGTGCAGATCTGTACAGAGAGCTATTACAGAGAGCTTCTGACAATTGCATTAACAGTGCTTACAAGTTCACAAGAAATACTAATTTTGTTTACTCTGTTGTCTTTAATTTCTATTTTTGAGTAGTCTATCACACTCGAAAAAATCATATTCAGCAATTTATAGTTAGAGATTCATTTGCATGCTTTCAAAGTTTGCATGTAGTGAAGGATCAGATAAGATGGCAAAACAGGAACTGGCTTCACTGTTACATTGACAAAATCTCCTTCATCTAAAAAACTACAATTACTTAAAATTAACAAATGATACTCCTATCGGCCTCTCCTTGCACCTCCTGGGGCAACTGCTAGTTTAATTTGTTTTTATTGTTTTTTAGTATTTTAAAATTTTAATTGAATAGTGTTGTTGTTTCTTTCTTTTCTTTTTCTTTTTCTTTTTTTTTTTAAAGTTTGTGTTTGAAAAAAAAAAAAAAATTTCCGTCTGCCGGGAGCTGGAGGTAGGCTGGGCAGCCCTCGACAGTGCCACTCGGCCGGCCTCTGTCCCCCAACTGGACAGAGGGTGATTCCAAGAATCACCCCCGGCTGGGTGGAAGGTGATTTTCGTAATCGCCCTCCACTCAACCGAGGGTGATTCTCAAAATCGCCCTCCGCCCAGCCAGGGGTGATTCTCGGAATCGTCCTCCGCCTAACCGAGGGTGATTCTCATAATCGCCCTCCGCCTAGCTGGGGATGATTCTCGGAATCGCCCTTCGCCTAGTCGGGGGTGATTCTCGAAATCTCCCTTCGCCCAACCGGGGGTGATTCTCATAATCGCCCTCCGCCCAGCTGGGCAGCCCTCGATGGCACCACCCGGCTAGCCTTCGGCCCCCGGTTGGGTGGAGGGAGATTATTGGAATCACCCTCCGCCCAGCCGGGGGCTAGAGACAGGCCGAGCGATGCCTTCGAGGGCTGCCAAGCCTCCCTCCGACCCGCGGCTGGGTGGAGGGTGATTCTGAGCTCCAGCCCTCGGCTGGGCAGAAGGCGATTCTGAGAATCACCCCCGATTGGGTAGAGGGTGATTCCAAGAATCACCCCCGGCTGGGCGGAGGGTGATTCTCGGAATCACCCTCTACCCAATCGGGGGTGATTCTCAGAATCGCCCTCTGCCCAGCCTAGGGTGATTCTCGGAATCGACCTCCGCCCAGCTGAGGGAGATTCTTAGAATCTCCCTCTGCCCAATCGAGATTGATTCTTGGAATCTCCCTCCACCCAGTCGGGGGTGATTCTCATAACGCCCTCTTCCTAAACGAGAGTGATTCTTGGAATCGCCCTCCGCCTAGCCGGGGATGATTCTCGAAATCGCCCTCTTCCAAGCCGAGGGTGATTCTCGATCATCACCTGCACCGGGGTGATTCCCTGACCGCCTCGCCGCCGGGTGGTTCTCGAATCTCCTTCGTCGAATTGTTGTTCCACCTGGGCGATTCTCTGACTTCCTCCGCCACGGGGGTACTCAACGCTCGCCACCCAGTGGATGACTTAGAACGCTCGCACCGTCGGCTCTGCTTTCCGCCCACTGGCGAGGCGATTCGAGAACGCTCCCATCGTGCAGGGTGACCTTCGAACGCCTCCGCCCACCGAGGTGACTTCGAATCGCTCCTCCCCTGTGCCGGATCGATTCTCAAATCGACTCCTCCTACAAGGGGTGATTTTCAAAATCACCTTCCGTCGCCGGGTGATTCTCAATCACCCTCCGCCCACCGAGGGTGACTTCGACCGCCTCCACCCGCGCCTAGGGTACTATCGCTCGCCTAGCTGAGGGCCGGAGGCGTGCTAAGCTGCGTTGTCGAGGCCCGCCCCAGCTCGCTCCGCCCTCATTGGTGGAGGCGATTCTCGACCGCCTCTCGCCCGCCGGGGCCGAGGGTACGGGTACCCTCGATAGTGTCGCTCAGCCCACCTTTGGGAATCGCCCTCCACCTGGGCCGGGGGCCGAGGCAAAGTTGGGTAGCCCTCAACAGTGCCGCCCAACCGGCCTCTGGCCCCTGACTGGGCGGAGGGTGATTCCGAGAATCTCCCTCCGCCTAGCCGAGGGTCGGAGGCAGGGCTAGGAAGCCCTCTACGGCGCCGCCTGGCCTGCCTCTAGCCCTCGGCTGGGTGCAGGGGCTTCCTAGCCCTGCCTCTAGCCCCCGGCTAGGCGGAGGGTGATTATGAGAATCACCCCCGGCTGGGCGGAGGGCGATTCCAAGAATCGCCCCTGACTAGGCAGACGCTGGCCGGGTGGCGCCATCGAGGGTTGCCCAGCCCTCCTCCGGCCCCCTGCTGGGGGGCGAAGGGCGATTCTCAGAATTACCCTCCGCCCTGCCGGGGGCCGGAGGCAGGCCGGACGACACCGTCAAATGAAGGAGATTGTGTTTTTTTATCTATTTTCAGGTTCAATTAAGTTTTATTATACAAATTTAAATTTAAATATTTTATTTTTTATTTTTTTATGTCTTTATACTAATTTTATTACTTATTTATTTTGTACTTTATGATTAGGTACAACACTAGCATGTTGCCTACCAAAAGGAAGAAATTGCATTGCCATTGAGAAAGACCTAGTGCAATGCAAATTTATTCAACAAAGAATTAATGCTCTTGAATTCCTTCCAGATGTGAAGCAAGAAGTTGGTTTGAGGAAATGGGATTTTAATGAATCACGTGTGGCAAAAAAAGAAAAGGAACCTCAACCACCATTATATGGAATGATTGTAAAGGGACACTTTGGAAGATTTGTAGACATGAAAGATCCATTAGAAGATGACAATGACCAAAATGAAGTAGAAAATGTTGCAGAAGAAGCCATCAATGATGTTCTAGATGATGTTGAACATGTATTAGTTGATATTGTTGAGGATCTCTAAGTTATCCTTGCAAACAAAGCTCATTTTTGAGATCTATTAATCAGTTTTACTTGTAATGTTTAGACTTTGATATTTTATGACAAGAATCCTTATTTTTTGCAAAACACATGTGATTACTATTATTTTTTGACATAAAATTCAATAAAAATGCTATTTTCTTAAGTTTTTTTTGTTAAGATTTTCCCAAAAATTAGTTTATTTAACATGTTTTTTTAACAAAAAGTCTCTAAAAGTGTATTTTTTGCATTCTATTTGTATTGAAAATTTGTATTTTTTGTCATATCGTTCAAAATATTGGTTTTTTAGCGACAATTATTTGATGTGCATTGAAAAATTAATTAGCAATACATAAACTTGTAGAAAATATAAACTTTATAATATTGACCCTTTTTTCATTTTTTATCTATGTGAAAAAGTGAAGATATCATTACAAATATTGATCTGAAAAAAAATAAATAAATAAATAAATAAAATAAATAAATAAATAAATTTCTTTTTAAAACACAAGTACATAAATGCACTTAAAAATAAACATCTCACGGAAGAAGAAGACATTAGAAAATGTATAGTGTCAAAATCAATCCTCTAAAAAACGTTGGTGATGATACGCCACCACTATTCAAAATCGACATAAAAAGCATCACAGGAAAAAAAAAAAAAATAAATATATATATATATATATATATATATATATATATATATATATATATATATATATATATATATATATATATATATATATATATATATATATATATATATATATATATATATATATAAAGGTGCAAAAAACATGCTCAAAAAAAAAAAAAAAATGATTCTGCATCACTAACTTTTCAAAATTGGGTGTTTTTCTTGCTACGTCAAAAAGTAGGTACCAGTGCAGTTACCTATTTCATCGATAACAGTGTTCCCACAACTATCGGGTGTATTTGCTGGCTAACAAGATGACAGTTGTCAGGAGAGATGTTAAATTTGATGAGGAGAAAGCCATGTGATTGTCCCTTGAGAGGGAGCTTGACTTGCATGCAGATGAGGAACTCTTAATTCCAAAGGATGAACCTCAAGATGTGGAGCAGCCACAAGTAGAGGATCATGGAGTGGCATAAACCACTCATGCAGAGCCATCCACCAGAAATGGTAGGAAGAGCATCAAAGAGGCTGACAGATTGATGCTAGATGTGACAGAGAATGCATGTGCACCTACATCACAGCACAGACAGAGAAGGTCCCCATATAGGTATACTGGATACATGGCTCTTATGAGTGAGTGTATTATGGCAGAACCATCCTCTTTTGAGGAAGCAGTGCAGCAACCAACATGGGGTGATGCCATGGTTGAGGAGTATGAATCCATTATCAGAAACAGTGCATGGGAAGTGGTCCCAAGACGAGTGGGGAAGTCAGTGGTTGCATCCAGGTGGATCTACAATGTAATATTCCAAAATGGGAAAATCAGGAATATAGTGCAAAATGTTGGAATAGCAGTGTATAACATCGTATAAAAGTAAGAGGCCAATATGGAGACCTTCTAATCATAATATCAACAGCAAAATATGCATAATAAAATGGGCCATAAAATGTACAAAAAGATATAACAAGCCTCCAATAGAGAAAACCTCAAAAGAGGTGTTGCTACTATATGTCAAAATACCAGAAGGCTGCTACAGCACAGTCATAAAGTGCACTGCTACAGCAAATGAACATACAAATGACATGGGATTATATATGCCTTAAAAGACAGATCTAATACAGATCTTGGCATTATACAACCTCCAATGAAGACACCAACAAGGGTTTCCAAAAATACACCATGTACAAGATGGGAATCAAAGCCCTAGGGCTAAAGATTCACTACAACATATAGATCTGGAAAGTGTGGATGATTTGATATAGCAAGGAAGATAGCCTCCTCCAATGGATTCTCTAGATGAAAGGTCGATCCCTTCACTAGAAAACCTTCTCCCTAAATGGTGTACTGAAACCACCCTGCAACTCCTCCCTCAAAATAACGCAATCCATGACAGAAACTGCGCTGTAGGGGAAAATAAATATGTGCCCTGATGCCAAGATCTGAAAATAAGCTCAAGGGCCTTCCTTATTGTCCTCTCAATGGAAAGGAACCCTTCTCCACTGAAACTAAGTACTGAAGTGGTCTCCACTGCTACAACCTGCAACACAACGTAACCCTCAACAAAATCTGCGTTGTAGATGTAAGATGAAACTTGGCCTAAAGCCTGAAAGTGGAAGTGAAGTACAATGCTCTTCCAAGAGGCCTCTCAAGGAAATAGGTGGGATTCTCGACCAGGAACACCCAATGCTAAACAACACTTGCAATCTTAGCTAAACAGCCAAAGAAAGCTATATGTCTAAACAGACCATATATTCAGAAATATCAAATACATCAACATAATGAATATGATTACCATCCTCTTCCTTTTATAAGATATGAGCTTCCAAACCCTAAGCCCCATTCATTTATGACACTACTTCCATGCAAGGTGTCTCCATCTAAAATTGTGTTGTCCCTCGTTGAATGCCACTCCTCCATGACAACGTTGTTGATTTGGTCAAAGTTGACCCAGTCAAGATGTTCCAACCCCTTTTCACGCCTAAGGGTGCTCAATTAAGCTACCAAGATGTTTTATTTTCACATTGGCATTCATTTATTCATTATTAAGGAGACTTATAGACCTCCATTGTCCTCTTATTCATTAAACATAAAGCAAAATCAAAATTTAATATTCCAACTAGCTCATGACTAATTGGAAATATTACATACAAGGTGAAGGAAGCAGCAGATGGGAGTGTGGAGGAATGCAAGGCTATATTTGTGACTAGACGATTCTCACAGGTGGAGGGGATTGACTACGAGGAGACTTTTGCACCAGTTTCAAGGTACTCATCGATTAGATCCATCCTTGCACTCGCAGCGTAGATGGGGTGGCAGATACATCAGATGGATGTAAAGACAACCTTTTTCAATGGATTTATTGAGGAAGAAGTGTACATTAAGCAACCAAAAGGTTTTGAGACCTTTAATAGGGAGTCACGTGTGTGTTGACTCAAGATATCATTGTATGGGTTGAAGCAAGCACCCCGTGCTTGGTACACCAGGATTGAAAACTATTTCACCAGTTTGGGCTTCATAAAGAGTGAAGCGGATGCGAACCTATATCATATTGTGGTTGATGGTAAGATTTTGATTATTGTACTTTATGTTGATGATATTACTGACAGGTGATGAGAAGCTCATAACTTCTTGCAAAGAGGATCTTGCAAGATAGTTTGAGATGAAGGACATGGGGATCTTGCACTATTTCCTTGGCTTGGAAATATGGCAAAGAGATGGGCAGCTATTTATATCTCAGGGCAAGTATGCCAAGGATATTTTGAGGAATTTCCACATGGAGGGCAACAAACCCATGGAGACTTCTCTTGCAGGAAACTAGAAGGAGGATGCTACTTCAGGTGAGGTAGTGGCTGCTACTATTTACAGACAGCTTGTGGGTTCACTTATGTATTTGGTGAACACAAGACCAGACATGTGCTACGTAGTTAACCAGCTTAGTCAAGCTATGGTTAAGCCTACCAAGCTCTTTTAGAAGGCGGGGAAGCATGTTTTGAGATATCTCAGGGGTACTACAAAGTATGGATTATGGTACAGACGGACATAGGGAGTGAAGATTCAAGGCTTCACCAATGTAGATTGGGCAGACAATCCATCAAACAGGAAGAGCACATCAAGGGGCATCTTCAGCATAGGATCAACAAAAGTTTCTTGGTACAACAGGAAGCAGAGGTCAATTGCACTCAGTTCAGTCGAGGCAGAGTACATAGCAGCTAGTCAGTCTGCATGTAAGGCCATATGGATGAGGAAGATACTTGTTGGTTTGTTTGGTCGTCAAATGGATCCGACAATGATACATTGTGATAACCAGAGTTGCATAAAACTCTCAATTAATATAGTATTCCACGACAGGTCCAAGCATATTGACATCTGGTACCACCATCTCAGAGATTGTGTTCAGAGGCACATTATGTTGTTGCAGCACATTCACAAAGAGGATCAGGATGCAGATATCTTGACGAAGGCGCTTGCAACGATAAAATTTGAATACCACATAGGCAGGATTGGGGTAGCTGATAATCTCTTTCTTGTTGTGAGGGAGTGTTGAAAATCAACAAGAAAATGTGTGTCTTGTTAGCACCTAATTTGAACCTCAGGCTAAAGGAAGGCAAATCAGGGTAACCTCAAACCACGCTCAGCCTTGTAGCTAGCCCTACAAGGTCAGGAGAAGGCTCTCTCCATGAAAAATGTTCAATGAAATATAACTGCGAATTGATTTTAGGCTAGGTATAGTAGCTCAAAATGTTTTATCAATTTTCTGGGTTGTATGGATCAGATGGGGTTGGATAGTTTGAATATGGGGAATTAAATCAGAGATACAGGGTATTCTATGGGGCAAGGTAGGCAGGGATTTTAACAAGTTTGTTTAAATGATGATGGAGTGTTTAAGACTGGTGAGGAGCTGAAAAGGGCATAATAGATGGATCCTCTTCAAACATCAGAAAACATAAAGTATTGAATGATTTTCCCAAGGCAGAGCATTATACAATGGATTCTACCTATCTATCTTGAAAAACATCCAAATAGGAATATGAATGAATGAATGACAAACATAAAAATTAACGAATGATCATAAAGGAAAGAACAATGCTAAAATCCATACCACAGGGATCCCATAAATCAGTGCTACATTTCTTTATTAATTCCCTGCCAAACTGTTACAAAAATGGAGCGCAGAGCGTCCTCAATAATTCCAACTTCTTCCACCTCCCCCCTTTTTCAGGCAGTTATGAATTTATATTAGAACTTGGCCAAATGCCATCCAAGATTACAATGTGTCGGGCCTAGCCCTTAGTCTTTCTGCCTTTGTCTGAGCATAGATCCCAAGTTTTGGGAATCCTCCAATTTTACACATGGCTAGATATTCTATATTTGTTATTTTTCCTAGCTTATATAAACACACAAACTGTTGTAAAATAAGACGAAAAAACATTGCAGCTTTATGGGATGGAGTCCCACTCCTCAGTTTCGTCTATCAAAAGGGAGCCTTCTGAAAGCAACACCGCCTTGTTGGCTTCCGAATCTGCCTCCTTATTGTTTTCTCTCAAAACATGGAGAAAGCTTGCAGTTCGAAAAGCTTTCAGCATGCTTCGAATTCTTAAGATCGTTCTAGCTAGTCGAAGATCTGTAGGAGAGGAGTTCTCCACTAGAACTTTGATGATAGACTGAGAATCTCCTATGACACTTAAATCTGAAATGCCGGTGGCCTTTGCTTGCTTAATCCCCTGCAGAAGTGCCAAGGATTCAGCTTGGATGCTCGTTGAGTGCCCGAGGCCCCAAGCATACTTAATCTCTGTTCTGCCCTACTTGTTCTTTATAATTCCTCCTGCCCCAGCGAGACCGGGATTTCCTTTCGCAGCCCCATCGAAGAATAAGCAATGTCTATCTTGTCTGGTGAGCAAATCTGAAAGTTCTTGTTTGTTTCCTCTGAATTGCCACTCTTTTGTGTTCTTTTGCTGCCTTGTTTCATCAGAGAAATGAAGTCCCATTGAGGCACCCCAATCTAGGTCCTTTTGATTTAAATTGGCTTCCGATAACTGTTCACCCAAGTTTTCTTTCCAAAGATTTTTTACTTTGATGCTGATGAGCTGAGGATTTAGTTTTTCATCTCTAAAAACTCTTCTGTTTCTCTCGAGCCAAATTTGCCAGCATATGAATTTTGGCAAGGAAAACCATGCTGCTTTAAATCTTTCGTTTTTTGGAAGAGTTCATGGATAACAGCTGTGCCAATTAGCAAATAAGTCTGAGATAGAGACAGGAAGGTTAAGCTCTGTTTTCCAATAATTCAAAAGGATCTACCAAATTGCTCTAGAAAATTTACATTCCAGAATGATGTGTTGGGCACTCTCTTCCGTTTCGCAGCATAGGTGGCATCTGGATGGGCCTTGAAAGCCTTTTTTTTTAAGTTTGTCTTCTGTTAAAATCGCTTTATGGCAAAGCAGCCAGCAAAAGAAGTCGACCTTTGGCAAAGATTTATGCTGCCACAGCGCCTTCCACACAGTGGGATCTGGGGCGACGTATGGACGCTCTTGTATACACTTATACCCCTGCGCTACTGTGTAGAAACCTGGACCGGATCCCCAGCCCCTAGCATCGCGTTTTCCTGAGTGTAGGGGCGATTTACCATGAAGCAGTGACAACAGGTGATGTCTGGCCTGCGCATGCTCTGGAGGCACGGGAGGTAGGCGCCAGCGCTGCCATATTCTGTCAGAGAACTGTGAGATGTCCCACAGTGTAATAAACCCAGCGCATTCCATCCACTGTCTCAGCGCTTGCAAAGAGGTAATCGATGCTAAGGGTGGATGCATCATTATACTGTCCTCCCAGATCTTTACGTTTTTACCATTGCCCGGTATCCAAAACGAATTATCTTTGATGAGAGCCATTGTTTTGTGACAACGCTTAACCAAGTGCGTTCCTGTTGTGGGCAGAGGATTATCCAAAGATCTTTTCCTGTTTCCCATGAGATATTTTTTCCAGAGGGCTCTTTGCACCCAGCCTGGGTGTGGAGCGATGATTCGCCAGTAGAGCTTGGCCCCCATGGCAATATTTTGGGAGCAGAGATCTTTGATGTTTAGTTCTCCTTCCATCAAAGGCATACAGATTTTCTCCCATCTGATCAGCGGAATTTTTCTATCATTTAGTTTGCCACCTTTCCAGAAAAACTTACGGATGTAAGCTTCCATTTTCTTTATGATGCCAGAGGGTGCTAAGAGCACAGAAAATTGGAATATGGGGAGACTGCTTAAAACTGATTTGATTAGAACAAGTTTGCCTGCAAGGTTTAGCCAAGAGAAGCCCCAGGCTTGAAATTTTGTCTTGAATTTGTCCAAAAGAGGGGCCCAATCTCTGCTATAAACCAGGTTGCGAAAGATGGGAAGTCCCAAGTATATAAAGGAGGACCAGCTGAGGGTGGCAGCAAAGTCCAGAATTCTGGATATGGCAGAGAGAGTGTGAGCATAAATGTTCCAGCAGTAGGCTTTACATTTGCCTTTGTTTAGGCTGCTTCCTGTAGCATCACTGAAATCATCTAGAACTTCCTTAAACCTTATGGCAGATCGAGCTGTGGCAGCCCCCAACAGGAGGGTATCATCTGCGAAGAGAGTATGGTTTACATTTTTCACACCTCTGGCTATATTAAGCCCCAAAATCTCCTGATCTTCCAATTTCTGATCTAGGAAGAAGCTTAGGGCAGAGACTTGGAGAACGAAAAGCAGCGGTGAGAGGGGGCAGCCTTGCCTGAGCCCTCTTGATGCTTTGAAGAAGCCAGCTGCTCTCCCATTCACCAAGGGGGCAATCCATGGGCCGGCAATGCTAGCTCGAATCCAATTTACAAAACCTAGACCAAAGCCGAACCTTTTCAAAACTTCCCAAAGGAAACTTTGCCTGACACGGTCGAAGGCATTTGCTAGGTCTAATTTAATTACCATACCCTTTTCTTTTCGAAGTTGACTCGAATGGATCGCCTCTTGCACCAGGATGTAGTTATCGACAATCTGTCTCCCCTGAACAAATCCTCCTTGATTCTCAGGTATGATCATTGGAAGGATGCCTGCTAGCCTGTTTGCTATTACCTTTGTGATTAATTTGTATCCAATGTTGCAGAGAGAGATTGGGCGAAACCGACTGAGTTCTTTTGCACCCTTTTCCTTGGGGATAAGGGCCAGAAAGGCAGAATTAGTACTGCCCCCAATTTTTTGGCAATTTTGTGATTTCAGGATCATCTTGAAGAGATCTTTCTCCACAATCTTCCAGCAAGTTTGAAGGAATCTGGCCATGAAGCCATCCGGGCCTGGGGCTTTGTCAGGCTCCATACTGTTCAGGGCCTCTTTTATTTCTTGAATGGAGATCTTTGCTTCGAGCTGCTGATTGATAAAGGGGGAGATCCTTGAAGGTATCGCCTCCAAAAATTTGGAATTTGGATCAGTCTCTCCCTCTTCTTTGTAGAGATTTTGGAAGTGATTGAAGGCTGCCTTCTTTATACTCTCATTGTCTTTGTGGATCAAATTGCCATCTTTAATTTCTGCTATAGAATTAAAACTTTTCCTTGCTTGAGCTTGTTTATGGAAGAAGGCAGAATTTCTATCACCCGCTTTGAGCCATAAACTCCTGGATTTTTGTCTCCAATGCTCTTCCTCTGAGAGGCAGGCTTTATGGTAAATTTGTTGAAGCACCTCCTCCTTGTCTAAAACTTCAGCGGTGATTTCTACATCCTCACTTTGGGCTTGGTGCTGAATAAGATTGTCTTGGGCCTGCTTTCTCTCTTGAGCAGGGGTGGGAAGAGCTTTGGCCCATGTTTTGAGGGCAGCTTTTAACCTTCTAAGCTTTTCTTCCCAGATGAAGAAGGGAGAACCCTTCACTGGAATTTTCCAACTATCTTGAACCAAGTTAATAAACTCGGGCTCCTTAACCCAAAGAGCGTTGAACCTGAAAGGGATGGGACCCAGATCCTTGGGTCCTGACATCTCTAACATAATGGGTTTATGATCTGAGACACTGCAAGGAAGGATGTGTAACCTGGATTCTAATCCTAGCAAAAGAAAAGAACTCTGCACCAAACATCTATCAAGTCTAGCAGCAATATGACCAGGGCCTATTCTTTTATTGGTCCAGGTGTACTTACCGTTATCTGGAGGGATATCGAGCAGGTCCCAGTCCTGCATGAGGTCTTCCACCCACTCCCTTGCTGGGTCCCTAATGATTGTGCCTCCTCTCTTTTCCACCGAGCGTAGGGTAATGTTTAGGTCACCTGCAATAATGAGGTTTCCCAGGTTCTCAGTCTCCGCCAGTTGTCTAATAGAGTCCCAGCACTCCCTTTTCTCGCCTATATTATTAGGAACATAGACATTGAACAGGCAGATAGCCTCCCTTGTTTCTACCGAGTGTAGCTTCAAGAAAAGCCAATCGCTGTTGTGCACCTCTGAGACCAGTCTGAACTTGAGGGGGTTCCAGAGAGAGCCTAAACCCCCAGAGGCTCCCCTTGATGATACTGCTAGTCCGCTGCTTCCCTTCCAAAACTTTTTGCTGATTTGGAGAAACTCTTTGTCCTCCATTTTAGTCTCCTGGATCAGAAGAATATCCAGGGTTTCTCTTCTTATTAGACTTCTTATTGCTTCTTCTTTAACTTTACTCCCCATTCCTCTACAGTTCCAGGAGATGGTCTTCATCATTTATTTCTTTGATGGGAGGCTCCCCTGGAGCCATGAGCTTGATTTTTGACCGTTTTCGTATTCTTGCTGAGGAGTTTTTCCAACGTGGGCTGACTACCCTGGAGTTTGTCTTTGTAGGTTTCCTGATCTCTCTTTTCTCTTGCAGATTTGCGGCCCCTTGCAGATATTCTGACCGAAGTCTGCGTGTCTCCGATTTCTCCATCTTCCTCGGACTCTTCTGAGTCATGTTCCTCCTCAGAGGCTTCTGTTTTCTTTTCTTTGTCCCTTGCCATGATGCTCTCTTCGGGTCTTGTTCCTGCTGAGGTCGATTTTTCTGCTGGTTTGTCGATTCTCTCCTCTTCCCTGGGGACTTCTTCCGCAGAGCTTAGGATCTCGTACCTATTTTCTTGACTTCTTGATGAGGATACGTTTTGGGCAGCGGCAGGTTGAGATCCTTGTGCCCCGGATTTCTTGTGGTTTGTCTTTGGCCTTTTGACTTGGTTCCATCCTTCCTCCTTTCCTTTTTCTGGATCGCTTTTATTTGGGCATCCTCTATCAAAATGTCCGTAGATGTGACATTTACGACATTTGAAGGGGAGCTGTTCGTAGTCCAGGACTTGAACATGCGTCCAGCTTCCAACCTTTAGTTTGATGGCCTCCGGAAGACCCACCTCGAGATCTACCTCGACACAGATCCGGGCGCAGTCATATTGATCATTGTTGCTGGCTCTATCTATGAATTTGCCCAGTGAGTTGCCAATGTGTTTGAGAGAGTCCCAGTTCCAACAGTGTACCGGTAGGTTGGGGAGCCTGACCCAAACGGGGACAGCCGACGGTACGTCTACAGCCGGATCAAAGTCTGGGGTCCATTTGTTGAGGTAGAGGCCCTGAGGTCCCATGAAGTAGGGTCCATTCCTGAAGATCAGGTCTTTATCCTCCTTGGTGTTGAATTCGAACAGGAAGTAGCCTCTTCCAAGAAAGTACGAGGTGACTTTATTCTTGATCAGCGGAGTCCAATTCTTGACGACCCAGTTTTCGGTTGATTTAGGAGAGGGCCAGAGACCCGTAAATTGACCCACCAGGGCCCGATCTGCAAGAGGCAAGGCAACCTGGATCGGCCCCTCAGGAGGTAGGTTTACCTCTGGTACATCATCGAGCTTCTTAACGAACTTTGATGCGTCAGGCTTCTTCTTCTTAGGCAACGAAGCAATCAAGGAAGAGAAAGCGGCAGAGTCATCCGGAGGAGAAGACTGTGAGGGCCCGAGAGGCGAGCCTTGGGTCTCCATAGTCTAGATCAGAAACTCACTTTTCCTGCTCCAGACAAGAGGCATTTCCGAAACCGAGCAGAATCAGATCCGAGGCGCAGCTAAGGATTTGGGCAGCAGAACCAGCAAAAGTCGAGCCACAGATCAGAAGGCGCAGCTCTGGAGAGGCCAGAGGCGGGATCAGGTGCCTGGAGGACGGATCCAAGCTGGTGTTGGCTGGATCGAGCTCTCCAAAGGCCGTGAGGGTCGAAGCTGCAGCACGGAGGCCGTGGGCAGCGCTCATGCAATGGCTGCGCAGGCCAGCAGAGCAGCGCAGAGCTAAAAAAATTAAACTGAAAATTCCTCCCCCCCCCTTACAAATGATGGAAAACTATATTAAATAGATCAGTTTCAAGGGGGCGGATTCACAGAAGGAGGAGTTGTTTCACTAACTTTGGAACATAAATCTAAACATATAAAATAAACCAACAATATGCCCCCGAAAAGAGGGGAAACAATATATTTGACCATCTGGAAGATTTTGCTGTTATATCCAACAAATGAGAAGAAGAAATTTGAAGAGCCGATCCCTTTTTAATCGCTGCTGAAGAGGCCAAAATAATTTTGCGTTTGTAATTAGCTCACGACTTTGACCAATATATTTGTCTTTACTCTTTGAAGAAAAACCCTTTGCCAAAGAAACAATGCCTTTGAAACTAAATGAAATGAATTGTCGTTAAAATGTAGAAAAAACCCCTTTTTTCTTTAAAAGAGCAAAGGATTAGTGGTGGGCCCAAAAATATCGCAATCGCAAATTGGCATCGGAAGGGGGGGAGGGAGCATGTCGTAATGGAGCGATGCGATGAAACTTTGCGATGCAATGAAATGATCGGATCGAAGGCATCAGAGGTGGGTTAATCACAATCGTAAATCAGCAGGGAACTGTCATAACATATGGCGGGGGAGAAATCACAATATGTGATGTGCAATGGAGGGATCAGAGCGATGGAAACTGTGGGAGAAAAGGCCGATGCGATGAGGGATTTAAGAAATCTTTTTAAAACTATAATAATCAAGTTATCACCCTTTACAAATGGAAAAACCCCTTTTATTTTGAATGGGCGGAAGGGCTTTTAGGTGGGACCCGGGGAAAATCGCAATCACAAATCGGGAAGGGGAGCGGGTTTGAAGTTAAACGTTGTGGAAAATGTGAATGTGATGGGCGATATGCGATTCATTGCTTCGGCGGAAGGAAGCACAGAGTGTTTAAAAATGGCGGGGTGGAAATATGCAATGCGACGGTGCGATTGGATCAGAAGTATCTCAATGGCATCGGAGTTGTTTAATCGGGGGTGGGTCAATTAGCCATGGACTTTTGCGATGCAATGCGATCAGATCGGTCAATTGCATCGAAAGTTTGTAGGAGACGGCAATGAAAATACAAAAGGACTTTTAAGATGAAGATTTTAAAAAGGTAGAAATTATAAAGTTTAAGGGACCAAATGAGAAAGAAGGGTAAGGTTAGGCTCTTGGGGGATTTTATTCATTTAGGCATATCTTCCAATCCAGAAGTCAGTTTTGGGAGCATGATATATCACTGGAAAGATATTTCCAGGCTCTTTCTGATGAACATACTTAAAATGTGATTTACACTGAAAATCCTGTGGAGAACACCTTTGGAAACTATGCAGAGAAAAAGCCCCTTTGGCTTTACGGAGATAGCAGCTTCTAAAGTTCAACTTATTACATACAGAGACATAAAATTACATAAAAGATGATAATCAAAACGAAGTATCCTATTTTCACCTCAAAACATGTTTTGAGGTGACAATTACATCTAGCTGAAAGAACAACCTCTTTGATTTTTCCAAATACCATGCTTTTGAGTTTATTAGGCATCCTCATGTCCTTGCTGCTTTTATTGACACTTTCCTCATTAATTTGACTATGATGAGACCCTAGAACCTGATGAGACCAACCCTATGACCTAACAACATGAATTGTGGAGTGAAAGTGAATCATGACTGAAGACCATAGAGAGGATAATCAGCAAGTTTTCACATGAGGGAAAACTGATGGAATGACCACTACCATCAATGAATCCATGACCCAATGGAATGATGAAAATTTATAGTATGAGACTCCTATTATGCAAATGCAAAAGAGTAAATTTGATCACTAATGGTAGTATGACAAAACTGACACTAACATTGGCTCAAATGGGGATGGTAGCTCCTTGGAGGTGCCAAGAACACCGTAGACCAGGTAGCCTTATCCATTGGGAAATTACGGTCAAAATAATGAAAACTGAAACAATGCAGACTGACTCTA
Source organism: Pinus albicaulis (assembly GCA_034641835.2). NCBI lineage: Eukaryota > Viridiplantae > Streptophyta > Pinopsida > Pinales > Pinaceae > Pinus > Pinus albicaulis. The sequence continues at coordinate 327,598,468 of CM076569.1, read as the reverse complement.
ACTCAAACTATGACTAAAAACTAAATTAACACCAGCAAACCTTACACATATCATTCAAGTTTTATATCCTTCACCTCGGGCCCCAAACTTCAATGGCTATGTACTTGAAATCTGACCAGCAATGGTGTGGTATATACAATGACTATGACATAATTTTCGATCCATTATCTCAAAAGTGGTAGTGCTTCAAAAGCCTACCATTCACTGGCCCTCCAGGGCAATCTTGGCCGTCCATGTCTTTGAGCAAGAATGCATTATGTCCCCTGTATGCTGAAATCTTGTACGGTCCTTTCCATAGGTTATCGAACTTACCAAGGCTTCCCTTTGTCCTCATTTCGTGCATCCCATCTCAACACCACATCTTCCAACTAAAATTTTTCTGCTTTGGTTTTACGGTCATAGATTTTCTTTATCTTTTCCTGCAACTGAATAGTGTTCTGAGAAACTTCCTCCCTTGTTTGCTGAAGGTGGATCATTTGATTGGTCCTTTGCTGATTATTGTCCTCTTCGCTGCCAGCCTCTTGTAATAGTCTCATGACCAGAACTGTAAGCGATGTAGGGAACACAGTATTAGTGCCATAAACTAATTCAAATGGTGACATACCTATGGATTTCTTGTTGCTGACTCTATCTGCCCATAACGCGTTGATGATCTTTCGGTGCCAATTCCTCTTATTTGCTTCCAACATTTTCTTGATTATGTTTATCAGAGGTTTATTTGATGATTCTGCCAGGTCGTTGCCTTGTGGGTAGTATGTTGTCGAATGGCCCAACACAATATTGTATTTATTGCAGAATTCCACCATCTTCTTGGATCTAAATGTTGCTACGTTATCTGTTATGATTTTGTGAGGGCAACCAAACTGAGACAAGATATTTGATTCTAAGAATTGAATGATTACTGTATCCATGGCCTGCCTTGATGGAATGGCCTCAATCCATTTGGTGAAATAATCAGTATTGTCAAGATCCATCGATGCTGTGCTGATGATGTGGGATGGATTTCCCCTATGAAATCAAGTCCCCACTGCTGAAAAGGAGCATTTACTTGAACTAGTTTCAAAGGAAGAGGAAGCAGTTTCCTTTTTCCTTGGAAAACTTGACACTCATGGCAACTCATCACTATTTTATACAAATCTGAAAATAAAGTGGGCCAATAATATCCCGCTCTCAACACTTTGTTAGTTGTTGTTGTTTTCCAAAACAAATGACCGCCATAATCACCTTTGTGAAAGTCATGCATCACCTGCTGAGCCTCATCTTCAACCAAACAATTAAGTAGAATACCTCCTGGATCTTTCAAATAAAGAGCATTGTTTAAAATACGGAATTTAGCAGACTTGAGTTTTATTGATCTACCTTTGCTTCTAGACATCCCAGGAGGTGGCAAAAGATATTGAAGAACATAAATTATGTCTGAATACCATGGTGATTGTAGAAAGATTTCTGAAACTGGAACAAGCGAACCATCATCCTCATCCTCCGACATTGCTGCTATGAGGTTTATGTCCAAGGCATGCAGGTTTGATTGTGCCATTATTTTTGCTAAACCATGTCCTTTGATTAACTTTGTGGGTTTAATCTCCAAATCATATTCCAACATTGCTACTATCCACTTACCTCTTCTTCCTTCTGGATCAGTTTGCATCAACACATATTTTACTGTTGCATTAGGAACATATGCTATGGTGTGTGAATGCAGAATGTATACTCTAAAATCCTTCAATGCTTTTATAAGAGCCAATGCTTGTTTCTCAATAATATTATACTGCAAGGCAGCATCTCGAATGGTCCTACTAAAAAAGGCAATGGGTTGTTCAATCTTATCTCTCTTTTGCATCAATACCACAGCCATGGTATCCTCCGATGCAAATGAAAATATAATGAAATCTTGACTGTAATCAGGACTAATCAAGACTGGGGCCTTGGACAGGGCAAACTTTACCAGATTAAATGACTTGATAGCATCCTCGCTCCATTTGACGGTGCTTTCCTTTTTCAACATATTAGTCATTTCTCATAAATGTTCAGCCAAATTGGGTATGAATCTGCGCAAGAAGTTCATCTTACCATTGAATGCCTGAATCTCCTTTTTGTTACGTGGGAAGTTTATGTGCTGAATTGCCTCCACTCGTGAAGGATCAATGCGGATACCATATTTAGAGATGATATGCCCCAGCAGCTTACCTTCATCCATACCAAACAAACTTTTCTTCGGATTGAGAGAAATCCCAAACTTTCTGCATCACTGAAATACAACCCTCAAGTGGTGCAAATGTTCATCATCGGAACCAGAAAACATTGTCAGATCATCCAAATAAACAACCAGAAAAACATACTTTTCATTAGCAAAAGTGATATCCATTACTCACTGGAAAGTGGCTCCAACATTCTTCAGTACAAATGGCATTTTGGCATACTGGAAAGTTCCCCAAGGTGTTGTGAAATCAGTTTTGTCTTGGTATTTTTCATGCACCAAGATCTGATTATAGCCTGAGTAACCATCAAGTAGTGACATCCTTGATGCTCCAACTACTCTTTGCATAATATGATCCATCTTCGGAAGTGGATAGTTATCTTTTAAGGATGCTTTATTCAGATTCCAGAAATCTATACACAACCTTATTTCTCCTATCTTTTTGCGTACCGGGACCAAATTCGAAATCCAATCAGAAAATCTAATTGGGACAATGATACCAGCTTTATACAATTTGTTTACCTCTTTTTCAATGGATGGAAGCAGCTTTGGGTTGATCCTTCTCAGCTTCTGTCTAAATGGCTTCTTATATGGCTTGATGGGAATAGTATGCTGAATTATATTTTTGTCATACACCTTCAAATCTGAATAATCCCACACAAACACATCAGAAAATTCAGAAAGTAATTTAACATATTGTTCCTTTACCTCAGGGGACAATGCTTTTGATAACTTCACAAGCTTAGGCTTGTCAGCTGTTCCAAGATTAACATCTTCAACTCCTTTATCAGTAGGCACCAAGCTCGGTTTCTTTGCAACATCATCTTGATCAAAAAACTCCTTTAAAGGTATGAGACCTCTAGGAATTAAATTGTCTTTCAACTGCAGTACATCCATCTGATTTGCTTCAATTTCTTGATCATCGACATCATAATCACCCTCTATGGAAGTATCCTTGAATTTTCCTTCACTCTGCAAAAAAGCATTACTTTCATTGTCATCCCAAAAAACTTGCCAATACCTTAAATTATCGGGAACAACAGGGCAATGTTTGACATAAATTTCAAATTTTTTGTTGGAATTCATTGGAATCTTCAAATTACTTGCAGTAGTGGCATGAAAATATACAATAAGGTTCTGCGTTCGGGGTACTGCTGTCAATGTGTATTCAGAAAACATCCTCAAGATGTCTAGGACTGCATTTCTATAGGCTCTTAATCGTGGATGCTTTGCTTGATACTCTCCCTTTACCTGTTTGATTATCAACTCTGAATCTCCATAGACAGAAATCCTCTTTGCCTTTAGTTTCTTCAAAATTTTCAGACCTGCGATCAGAGCTTCATACTCTGCTTCATTGTTAGAGCTGTCAAAAGCCAATTTGTAAGCACATATTCTAACATTACTAGGAACTTTTTCAGGCTAGGAAACAGGGCTCTAAATCCATATTCCTATACCAGCACCGTCCTTACCAATAGCTCCGTCAAATTCCATGCTCCAAAGGCCTTCTTCTTCTTCTTCTAGATGCTGAAATTTTTCTTCTTTCTCTACTTTATCTTGACTAATTTCTGCATTTTTCTGATGTTCATTGTCCTTTTGCTGCTGGCCGGCAGAAAGCTCAGAGATGCTTGTTGCTTTATTTATTTCTTGTCTAAAGGCTTCCCTAAAATTTTATGGAATTTTAGGTACCTCATCTACTTACACCAACTGAACATTTTCATCATTCAAACCACCATCTGAATATAATACAAATGACTCTAAATCTGTGTGGACTGCATTAATTGGATGATTAACTAGTTTCTCTTTTCTAATGATCATGTATTTCATTTTCTTCTCCCTATATAGTTTTCTCAACTGACTGAACACGAGAATAGTGGCATAAGAGAAATCAAGTTGTATGGTTCCTTTCAATTTTGCACCCCATGACCTGGACAAAAGAATTCCAAACCGTGGTGGAACATCGGTAAAAACCACATCCATCAAAGCATTCTTGGCTGGGATTTGATCTAAAGATACTACCAAGTCTTTGATAAGACCAATACAATGGACCCTACTAGAGTCAAAGGAATACAAATCATGGTATTTGCGGGTAATATCAAGACCCAACTTCTCCATAATGGCTTTAGGCTTCAAGTTGTGCGAGGCTCCGGAGTCCAACATAGCATTATGTAAAAGGAACTCATGCAATCTAAGACTCAGGTAGAAGGGAGGGACTTCACTCTCTTCAAACTGACCTTCTATGGCTAGACCAAAAATGAGTTCAGGATAGTCATCTTCAACATTTACCATATCTGATATAGAGTCTATTTGCAAAATTCTAGACACCTGATGTTTATAAGTGCTGTTTTTTACCAACTCAGTTAAGGGCATGGACACCTTCAGCTTAGCAATTTCATTTTCTAAATTAAAAGATAGAACTTTTTCTACCTCTTTGATGGGAGAATATTTCTTCTCCACTTGCTCCTTTGTTGCGCTGAGCTTATTCTTTTCATTTTCAATGTTAATCGCTGAGGATGCCTTGCTGGGAGAGGGATTAGCAGGCTCTTTCCCTTTCCTTTGGGTATTTGAGTAGTCTTTTTTTTATTGCAGCTCTTTCCTTTTCTGAACAGGATTGATTGGCGCATCTTTGCTCCTCAAAGAACACTGCTTCTGTTGCGCTAACAAAGCGTTCATATATCCCCATTGGTAATCATCGGATTCTTCCTATAACACTACATCATTGGCTAATATGAAATCATCATCTCTTCGAGTGTCTGGAATCACTGCATATTCTTCATCTTCTGTCAGAAAAATGGGCGAACCGTCAGCAGTGAAAAAATGATTAGCTTCAACTACCGGATCATCATCATCATCTGTTTCCATTCCCTGAACATAATTTTGTTGCAAAGGAGTTCTGAGCTGCTGCTGTTGTGCTGTTTGGTCTTGCGTTTTGTGTTCCCTTTGTTTAATTCGGAATTGGGGCTACTGCTGTCCTCTGCAATTTGGATTCCTGATTTGTGTTTTAGGTCTATCTGAAATAGTCAGCCGATCAACCATCTTCTCCACCGTTCGGATCAAAGTATCCATCTTCGTATCTAAAGGAGATGCTTCTTCTTTTACAATTACCCTATTTTCGGCTCTTGTCCGTGCTCTTCTGGCCAGCAAATTTGCTTCTACACTCACAACTATTTTTTGCATATCTTCAAGTGTGGTAGGATCTCGTTCTCGTAGATGATATGCCATATCAGCATCAAAACCATCTGGAAATTTGAGCAAAGCTAACCCCATGGGGGGTTTTAGGTTGGCCGAAATAGCATTATACACAACATTAAATATCACACAATATTCTTGTACACTTTCATCCACATTCCTTTTAATATTTTCATATTCAGACAAGATTTGGAGTGGCTTTTTCTTTACCTCCCACCGGTCTAAGAATTGCCTATATAGCTCTAGAAAAGTGTGGATAGAGGCTGCTGGTAAGGCTCTGAACCATTTTCGAACTTCACCTCCAAAGCTTTGGACAAACAACCTCGTGGTCACATTTTCTGCCTCTACCTCATGAAGGTCAAAGAAGTCATTCATCTTATCAACATGTTGCTGGGTTATGATGCTTTGAGTGGCATCAAATAAAGGTATTTTTACTTTGGTAATCAGCAGGCATATCATTCAGATTATGAGGTAAAACCAGGGGTGCATACCGGGCAGCCATGACTCGAGGTGGATTTACAACAACGTTTGTGTTACTAGGATTCAAGGGAGTTGTTGATGGAGGAGTCGAAAGCTGAGAATTGACTTTTGAAATTGATGGGAATGCTGATGAATTAAGGGCAACAAATGTTGTTTCTGATAACTCTGAAGGCTCAGGGATATTGGTTACAGTGATAGATGTCTGAGGGGAATTTAAAATGTAGTCATCAATTGATCTGTTTTCCCTTTGAACTTCAAGATCCACAAGAACCTCAGGGTCTAAAACTGTGTCATCAAGTGCAGTTTTAGATTTGTTTCTGAACAAAGAAAGCTCAAAACACTCATCAAAAGAGAGATCTTCTACAAACAACCACTCACCCGGCCAGGTATGGGATCTGAAAATAGGTCCAGGGCTTACTAAACCTTCTTGTCTTCTGATTATTCGTGGAATGAGATTAGGATTTTCAAATATAGGAGGAGGATTTGGATCGGGATTAGCCCTGGTGTATTTTCTTGAAGCCAGTGTGGTTGATTTTCTACTTTACAATGGTTTTATTTCAGCCTAGCAAACTCTGAACCTCATCATCCAGAGTCCAATAATTTATATGGAAGATATTACTGGGGTGATCAGTCTTTCATTTTAAATTCCCCAGTATGGTCGCCAGGAATGTTAGCACCTAATTTGAACCTCAGGCTGAAGGAAGGAAAATCAGGGTAACCTCAAACCACGCTCAGCCTTGTAGCTAGTCCTACAAGGTCAGGAGAGGGCTCTCTCCGTGAAAAATGTTCAATGAAATATAACTACAAATTGATTTTAGGCTAGGTATAGTAGCTCGAAATGTTTTATCAATTTTCTGGGTTGTATGGATCAGATGGGGTTGGGCAGTTTGAATATGGGGAATTAAATCAGAGATACAGGGTATTCTATGGGGCAAGGTAGGCAGGGATTTTAACAACTTTGTTTAAATGATGATGGAGTGTTTAAGATTGGTGAGGAGCTGAAAAGGGAATAGCAGATGGATCCTCTTCAAACAACAGAAAACATAAAGTATTGAATGATTTTCCCAAGGGAGAGCATTATACAATGGATTCTACCTATCTATCTTGAAAAACATCCAAATAGGAATATGAATGAATGAATGACAAACATAACAATTAACAAATGATCACAAAGGAAAGAATAATGCTAAAATCCATACCACAAGGATCCCATAAATCAATGTTGCATTTCTTTATTAATTCCCTGCCAAACTGTTACAAAAATGGAGCGCAGAGCGTCCTCAATAATTCCAACTTATTCCACCCCCCCCCCCCCCCCCCCCACAAATGATGGAAAAATATGTTAAATAGATCAATTTCAAGGGGGCGGATCCACAGAAGGAGGAGTTGTTTCACTAACTTTGGAACATAAATCTAAACATATAAAATAAACCAGCAATATGCCCCCGAAAAGAGAGGAAAAAATATATTTGACCATCTGGAAGATTTTGCTGTTATATCCAACAAATGAGAAGAAGAAATTTGAAGAGCTGATTCCTTTTTAATCGCTGCTGAAGAGGCCAAAATAACTCTGCGTTTGTAATTAGCTCACGACTTTGACCAATATCTCTGTCTTTACTCTTTGAAGAAAAACCTTTTGTCGAAGAAAAAATGCCTTTGAAACTAAATGAAATTAATTTCCGTTCAAATGGAGAAAAAGCCTATTTTTCTTCAAAAGAGCAAAGGACTAGCGGTGGGCCCAAAAATATCGCAATTGCAAATTGGCATCGGAAGGGGGGAGGGAGCATGTCGTAATGGAGCGATGCGATGAAACTTGCGATGCGATGAAACTTTGCGATGCGATGAAACTTGCGATGTGATGAAATGATCGGATTGAAGGCATCAGAGGTGGGTTAATCACAATTGCAAATCGGCGGGGAATTGTCATAACATATGGCAGGGGAGAAATCGCGATATGCGATGTGCGATGGAGGGAACAGAGCGATGGAAACAGTGAGAGAAAAGGCCGATGCGATGAGGGATTTAAGAAATATTTTTAAAACTATAATAATCGAGTTATCACCCTTTACAAATGGAAAAACCCTTTTTATTTTGAATGGGCGTAAGGGCTTTTAGGTGGGACCCGGGGAAAATTGCAATCGCAAATCGGGAAGGGGAGCGGGTTTGAAGTTAAATGTTGTGGGAAATGAAAATGCGATGAGTGATATGCGATTCATCGCATCGGCGGAAGGAAGCGCAGAGGGTTTAAACATGGCAGGGTGGAAATATGCGATGGGACAGTGCGATCGGATCGAAAGTATCTCAATCGCATTGGAGTTGTTTAATCGGGGGTGGGTCAATCGACCATGGACTTTTGCGATGCGATGCGATCGGATCGGTCAATCGCATCGAAATTTTGTATGAGACGACAATGAAAATACAAAAGGACTTTTAAGATGAAGATTTTAAAAAGGTATAAATTATAAAGTTTAAGGGACCAAATGAGAAAGAAGAGTAAGGTTAGGCTCTTGGGGGCTTTTATTCACTTAGGCATATCTTTCAATCCAGAAGTCAGTTTTGGGAGCATGATATATCATTGAAAAGCTCTTTCCGGGCTCTTTCTAATGAACATACTTAAAATGTGATTTACACTGAAAATCCTGTGGAGAACACCTTTGGAAACTAGGCAGAGAAAAAGCCCCTTTGGCTTTATGGAGATAGCAGCTTCTAAAGTTCAACTTATTACATATGGAGACATAAAATTACATAAAAGATGATAATCAAAACGAAGTATCCTGTTTTCACCTCAAAACATGTTTTTAGGTGACAATTACATCCAGCTGAAAGAACAACCTCTTTTATTTTTCCAGATACCATGCTTTTGAGTTTATTAGGCATCCTCATGTCCTTGTTGCTTTTATTGACACTTTCCTCATTAATTTAACTATGATGAGACCAACCCTATGACCTAACAACACGAATTGCGGAGTGAAAGTGAATCATGACTGAAGACCATAGAGAGGAGAATCAACAAGTTTTCACATGAGGGAAAACTGATGAAATGACCACTACCATCAATGAATCCATGACCTAATGGAATGATGAAAATTTATAGTATGAGACTCCTATTATGTAAATGCAAAAGAGTAAATTTGATCATTGATGGCAGTATGACAAAACTGACACTAACATGTCTAATTTATTTTCCCTTAAATAAATTAGACAATAAATTGTAATCTTATCTCATAACAACTTGTATTAGTGAACTAAGTGAGATATACTTAGTTAGCTCAAGAATTTCGAGTTGGGGTTCAAAGGTGAGGCGTGTAGAGTGATTATATTATTTTGGGGATTGAGTTGTAGTTAATGCACTAGTGTAGTGTGAGTTTAATCAATTAACTCAAAATAATTGAGTTAAAATTAGTTTGACTAGTTCTAACTGAGTGATGAGCTAGTGAGAGGTCAAGTGAATTAAAATAGATTTAATTCACAAGTAGTGATCTATCAAGTAACTGATGATTTGCTATTATTAGTTGCATGCATGTCAAATTTGATGAAGACCCAGTTGAGACAAAGGTTAAAGGGAAGTAAACTATTAGTTGTATTATTAGCGAATTGCTCAGGTGCAGTTATAAAGCCACAGGATACCCATGAAGGATTCTGCAGTTAAGGAAGGTTAGAATTCCTAGTTAATAGGGATTTATTTTTCCTAGGGATTGCATGAGCAAGGCAGGCTGAAAGTGGGCTGAAAATTGGCTACGTGTTGGTCCAATTGTGCCTAGATCAGCATGAGACCACTGGTAGAGTGTATGAGGTTCTTGTGAGCACACATGCATTGTATTGTTTCATGATTCCCTAGCTTATTAGACAATATAGATAGAGGGGTTTTGAGTAGTTGCTTTCCCCGAGAAAATCTGCTGTTGTGCAATTTATTTACTTCTTTCTCTTACTTGCATGTGATTGAGTGATCGTGTTTTATATTCCGCAAATATTGTAGAAGGATTCGATATCTTGTTTTAGTACATTACATGATCAGATCGAATCCATTGGTATAATTTTTACACAGACAACCCCTCATCCATCACCTCCGATGAATAGCATGGTTATAGGTTTTTTATTTGTCCTATGTGTTTACTGGTTCACATGGCCTCTTAAGTTGTGGACTGTATCTCTTGATGTTTTTTGTTTCACTATCATATGCTGATAGCGATAGTCAACAAACTTGGTCGAGGTGGGACTACTTGGGTTTTTTCTACTCATGTACTTTTTTTAGAAGGATAAATAGACTGTTGATTTACAAAAAAAATCAACAATTGATATAATATAATGATCAATTAAGTTTGACAATTGAGTTATGATAAGTCTTCCCACCAAAAAAAAAGAAGCATAATGATCAATTCAAAAACCCTTTTTTAAATATATAAAATATGAAGTAGTATTTTATTTATAATAAAAATAAATTAATTTAAAAAAATAAAAATCATAGTTTGCACTTTAAAAATTAGGTAATCTTTTATATTTGTTGTGTCTCGAAGGTTATAAAGTTTTCTAGGTTGGTGATTGTGCATTTATTCTTGTTTCCTCTATCAAAATTGAATTACTTAAGATGTGATATGTTTGTTTTTATTTGTCAATTTAGTTTTGTGAGAGGATTATGTTTATATTTCTTTGTCAATTTAATTTTGTGAGAGGATTATTACTGAGTAACAGTTATCAAAGTTGTTTACTTAAATTATGTTATTATATAATATTTATTTTTAATATATAATGGAGGGTTAATTTAACTAATAGATAAAATGGTTTTTTTTTTTTTTTTTTTTTTTTTTTTTTTACGAAATTACTCAATATCATTTCGAGCAAGATTGTGATTTATCTTTATTTAAAATGCACTTTTGAATACATAAATAGATTCAATACCCTAAAAAAACCCCAAGGCACTCGAACTTTGCACATTAAACACTTAAACTTATGATTCTTAAAAATATCTATTGGATTTTAAGTAAAAATAACCAGAAAAATTCTCCAAAAAATTGTCATTTCATCTATTAATTAGACATGTGTATAATAAATGATACTCTCTTCTCACATCTTTATATAGCTTCTTTTGCCTTTCATGATGGGTGGAGTGTCCACTTGAAATGTTTTCTTTTGTATTTGATGATGGGTGGAGTGTCCACTAGAAATGTTTTCTTTTGTGTCTGATGATGGATGGATTATCCACTTGAAATGTTAACATTTCTCACTCTTAAACACAGTTTATCTCTATAAATAACTCAAAGCAATAATCTCATTGTTCACACATAAAACACACAATAATGTTTTTCATGAACTCAATTTAAAAAACATGAACTAAATGTGGGATATTTGGTCTATATCATATATTGTTATATGAAGTGAGATATTTAAATCTTGCATCTTTCTTAAGTAAGAGTAATGCTTTTAGGGTGGCAATGGTGAGGGGAGTCACATTTCATCTTAAGGGGAATAAGAAATTACTTATAAATGAGGTTTAAGGATAATAAAAAACAACCATGCTGAGGCATATGCTCTTTTCCATGGACTTTTATCTATAAACACGACTAAAATGAGAACATTGATTGTTATTAGCAATTCAAATATAATTATCAATCTCGTTAACAACAAGAAAATCCCATCTCACAGTAAGCTAACTCGCCTCATTATTCGAATAAAATAGGGAACTCTCTTATTTCAGGATATCAACGTTTTACCAAGTCTCGAGAGCTCCAAATCATTAAGAAAACACCCTCACCAACAAGGTCTCGGGATTGAATGAGGGAAGCCTAAAGAAAATTTAGGTTATTTATTTGCAAGTTATCCTTTTAATTCACCATCGATATGAATTACACATGGTGCCATATATCAAACTCATTAGACAACATATGTCAACACAACTAAGCCATTGTAATGTAACTAGATGGAGGCGTGATGCAATGTGCATCACCGTCATTATGTCCCCACACATCCCATGTTTGAAATTCAACTAGTAATTTGAAGTTGACAGAGAAAAAAGGTAGGATTATGGCTCAAATGGGTAGATGCTTTATCTAATGAGGACAATTAATGGAATTTGGTTTGTTTCAATGAAAATTTCAAGTAAGCACTCCCTTTCGAACTCTTGTGAAGATATTTTGTTTTTTCACAATGGTTTTGGATCAATCTCTATTGCTTTGCTTTGGTGTTTGCTTTGAGCTCTATTCTTGTTATTTTTTAGTGCACTGGTGTTTGTTTGGAGCCCTTGATTCACAACACTGGAATTAAAGATCTTGATTTTCTCCATTTGAATCAAGTTAGACTCTTAATGAGGGAGGATTTGAATAACAATTTATTGATTTTGAATGAATTTAGGAAGTGACACTTGGACTAGTTATTTATGTCCATTGTGTGTTTGTATCTCTCTTACGTGTGTTGTTTTATCTTGTGTTTGTTATCTATCTTCCCTCTTGGATTAACATTTTAACCTATTAGCTACTTGTTGTGTCTGTTTTTTAAAAATGCCTATATTGTCCTTTTGGAATTACTCATTTGGGTGGTTTTTGTCTACCCTCTATTTGGGGTTCCATGGAAGATTTGGGACATGGATTATAGGGGAATTCAATAAATCCACTAAGCATGATTTAGGCACGAAATTCCATGCACAACAATAAAATTTCTATATTCTCGGTGACAACTAAGGTTAACATGAGAAAGAGCATCAATGCATATCCCAAAATGAAATGAATATGGACACCCTGGTGTATAAAAAAGTTTATATCCAAGTTCCAAAATTTGAATGCGCAATGTCAAATAATATGGTATACAACCTCAACAAAGGTTACCACTTAACGACCTTGAATTATAAAATGTCAGTGAATTCTACTTCCAGTGATCTAAGGGAATAAGAAATATATTATTGAATGATTGAAGACATGGACTTCTCCAATCAAGAATCACATCTCACTAATATTGGTCAAAATAAGGCCTTTAATAAGTATGTTTTTCATAAGTTTTACATATGTCATGTAGAACAATATTAATATTAGGTGTCCTTTTTAAAATCTATATTATCAAAAGTTTTTTGAAATCCTCTGCAGAGGATAATTTGAATCTTTCTATACCTCACACATACTACTTGATAGTTATGTTGATTTTTGTTAAGAGGAGACATCCTTTTTGTGTTGCTACTCCATCTAGCTCTATTGCATCCAATTTATAATATAAATATTATCAATTCTTTTATATTTTTAAATTAAGAAAGAGGCTTTTCCCAATTCTCCTCCTTCGTAATTAACAATAAATTAATTAAAAATAATTTTACGAATAAAAAGCAATATATCAATATGTATAAAAAATTATTGTTTAAAATTGAAAGTCTTAAGGGCTCACAAGGGCGGGGGTGATTTATCACCCAAAAGGAATAAGAGACAACATTTTCTTGGAGTCTTAAACACACTTATAAATACCAAACAAAGGCATGTGCCTCACCATAAGGAATATATATAGTAGTCTCGCTTCATTATAACACTTCTCCCCTCAATCCTCAACTCTAATTGGGACTCTGATGTATGTTATCAAAATTGGAATCCCTCATGGAGGTAAGTTATTTTAATGTTCTATGCTCCAACAATTCCTCAAAAAACGGATTTGTTTCCCAAGTAGTGGTGCACCCAACCGAAACCTTGCAAATCAACTTGAGCGAGTCATTTTGACCAGTTCCTTAATGACCAGTTGGCAGCGTAGTTAGCATCCATGTCAAAAGATTTGATTGATCACAAACTTCAACTCCAGTGCACTCGAAATGAACTAGGTTTCTTTCAATTTGGTTAGATCTACACCCAAGTCAAAATGTATATTTTGTTTTTTTGTGACTAGGTTGAGCCTAGGTCGGGGCTAGCCCATTTATTGGATGGAAGAACGTCGATCCACCCACAATGGGGAGCTTATCACCAAGATTGTGTGAGGCTTGGTCAAGCCTAGATGCCCCTTGGGAAGTTTAATTCCCCCAAAGTGGCTTCCATCCTCAACCCCTCCCCATGAGGTTTGAACCTTTGACCTAGCGGGGACTAAACCCTACGCAAACCAATTGGTTTACACCTTATGGGTAAGTCAAATTATATCTTATTTTAGATGTGTTTTACAAGTATATATAATATCATTTCAATAATTTAATATAATTAAATATAGTTATAGATTATATTATTTAGATATGGACAAAAATAAATAAATAAAAAATTCTTAAAATTGATTTCATAGTACGAAATTAATCTCTGTGTAATTTTGTTGTACCTCTATGCAAAAAGTTTAGTTAATATAATTTTCTAATTACTATAATAAATAAATAAACTACATAATATCCATTATATAATTAAACTGATAACCAAATGCAATGTGATAAAATAACAATAATTAATAGATACATAAATTAATAATAGCAACAAATTAAGTTAAAGTCACAATCATCTTGGATTCGGGTGATCTGTTGATTGTTAAGCCATGTCAGTTCATACAGGACAATTTTCAATACCAACATGAATAAAACCTCCAAACGGTGGTCATGCACTGCAAACCTCCTCCAGGTGATTAATTATCCAGTTAATATAGAGTGCCTGTATCATTCCTCCAACATTCGTCTTGAGATCAAACACTCTAATGTGCGAATTAATTCATATACCTCAGCCTCGTGGTTTCCACCTTATTCCTTCATGCAAAGGATTGAACATGACAGTCACAAAAACTCCATCACTCTTCCTGCCATTGTTCCATAGGTAATTGCACCAAGTTTCTTAACTCTCAGTTTGTTGCTATGGTCAAAGAAAGGGGCAGAACGAGATGGGGAGATAGAGGCCATGGGTGTCCACCCCGTACTACCTAGCACGATGAACATGTGGTATTATTTGACCCTGATATTCATGTCCACATTCGTTGCAGAGTAGCCTCAGTGGAGGTCAAGGAGCACAAACGATTACGTGATGGACATTGGGCGGTTTGAAACTTGCCAGTTCGCCACCTTTGGACCATGGAGTTAACCAGAGAAGGTGTAGAACAAAGGATGGTTGAGGCTAATGTTCAATTTAACAAAAAATATCTCAGTGCACCATTTATCCATAACCATTGGTACAGACTTCTCATTTGTTCCTTTATCTCTCATGTCGTCTAATTCAATGGAAAAATCATATGACATAAATTCCAGCTCCCACTAGCCAAGCTCCCCTCTTATACCTACTCCCCCAACTGGAAAAATGTGCCAAAAGAGTCATACAGTTCAAAGATCTCTTATTCAGCAACAAAGGGAAATTTGATGTAGTCCCCCACCAGTGTTTCTTGGACAGTTATTGGAGTGCCTTCGCAGCAAGACACAAGCTCCTATGGTTGCATAATAATTGAAGAAAAGACAGAAGATGTTTCTTCAGAAAATGTGGGAGTTAGAAAAGAAGGAAACAATAAAGCACAACAACCACCATCTGACTCCAAGGGTAGGTGGGTGACTTGTTTAGGTATTCCCTTTTGTTTCCTTTGCTACTAACTCTCTACAGTTCGTTATGTGGTTTTACTTTTGATTGTCACACCAATAGGATTTCCTTATGCAAGGCAGAAGCTCTTTTTGTAAGCCATATTTACATTTTTGTACAGCACACGCTTCACAGTCATAACTCTTGTGACTCTGAAAGACCACCTGGTTTTCCCTTCATGGGCAGGTGGTCCACCTCCAGTTCTCTTCAGACTGGCCTTGGCACCTCCAGTTACTCTTTGAATGTACTCTATGTAACAGATTTATTGGTAATATAATGTCTTACACTTACGTACCAAAAGAAAAAATTAGTCACAATCCAATAAAATGTCAAATTAATATAAATGACCATTAAAATGTGATAAAATAATAAAAATTAATAAATAAATTTAATAATAGTTAAAATCAAAGTTACAATAAAATGACATGTTAAATTAATGTAAATGATCATTTTAATAGTAAAACCAAAATTCTTTTTATATATCTATAAGTTTCTTTAATAAAGATATATATATATATATATAATTTTATTTTCATTTAATTATATAAAATTAATTGATGTCAAAAAACTCTTTTTGGTATTTTATGTTTATGAGTACTTTATAACAGAATAAAAAATGGCATCTAGGGTTTCGTAATTTTTGTCTTGGGAAGAAAAATGGTGGCGATCTCTATAGCACAGATGGCTCACACGACCTACTTGCACCACACACTTGTACCTTTATTGTGCTCCCACTTTTATTACTCCTCGGAATTGCAACCTGATAGTTTCCAGGTTATCTTCCAGCAGTGTGAAGGTTTTTTTTTTTGTTTTCATACTTTCCTGGCACTCTCGTCTCTCGTTTGTTCTTTCTACCATTGCAGAAAACACTCAGTGCTTGAGACTCCCTTTCCTTGTGCGATAAGTGTGGTTATTCTGTGTTTTTTACACTAATGGTTATTATGTGGTTGCTAGAATGGTTAGTCCCATTATGTCGATTTAGAGTTGGAACCAAAGGACATTTTATCGGTTTGGGGTCTGGAACCTACCCAACAGAATCTGGAGTGGGTAAAACTGCCAACTAGGCCTACACCTAGTCAAAGAATAGGTGTTGAGCTAGACTGGGAAGTCAGAAGCGGATTAGGGTTACTGGAGTAGTAAAAAAGTATTCCCTCAAAGGCGGTTTCTTGGTTGCACGCAGCGGAATCACCGGTCAGTCTAGAGAATGCAACGTTTCAGGGGTCGGATGTTGTTGGTTTTCCAATGGATTTTTGGGTAAGTTCAATATTCCCTTCGTTTGTCTCTGTTACAAGTCCTTTAATGGGAGGGCTTAAAGACATTGTGAAGAGTAGTGGGTTAATTTGGCTTGAAGGGTTAAAAACATATATTTTTAAGTAGCTAGAGGCGATATCCACTGTGTGGGTCAGAGAATTGACAAAACTCAAGGATTTAAAATCCCTTGTTTCTGTGAGCCTTGTCGTTTTTTCTGAACGTGCTTCATTTACTAGCCAAGAAAGGCTGCATGGGGAGCCCAAGTTTAAGGGTTTTTCGGTGTTTGAGGAGTTAGGAGTTATATATCAGCACGATGAAGTGGGAAGGGAGGGTTGTGGTTTATTTCCACAGCTAAACTAGGGTCTTGAAAAGGGGGTCGAATTACCGGGGCTAAAGGAGGGCAACTAGTTATTATGCTCAATCGAACATTCTTATGACGTAGGGGTCTCTTTTCAAAGGGATAGGGTGCCAGAGTTCCTGCCATGTCCAATTCTAGTGGTAGAGCTTCAAGATGGCGTCGACCCATATGAATCCTCTAGAAATGTCAAGTCCTATGGCTCTAAGAGGAAGAATGGGAAAGTGATTCAAAAGAAGGTGGAAAGACCAAACTTAATTTTAGGAGTAGATATCTAGATGGATGAGTCCATGGCTGCATCAGAGCTAATTTTGGTGGGGTGCGCAAAAGGTCGGAAATATACAACAAACCATATTACTGAATGGATCCAAAAGGCTTGGTGTGAAGGTCTGGCCACTCAAACTGAGGTGATTATCCTAGCTAGAGGTTGGTTCATGGTCAAATTCTCAAATGGAGAAGTTGTGTATTAGGTTCTTGAAAGAAATTGGGGATTTTGGAAAGCTCCGTTATATTTCAAAAAATGGACTCCATTGTTCGATGCTTAAAGACAAAGGCTTGAAGAATTACCTGTATGGGTGTGTCTTCCGGCTCTTGCACCCCAAATCTGGTTGGTGGATGTGTTCAGAGCCATTGGAAACATGCTGGGCACCTTTCTTGAAGTGGACATGTCACTCCTTGCGACAAAGGAAAGGAAGGTGACTCGTATTTTGGTCAGGTTGGATCCAAGGGAGGGTCTGGCAGACATGATGCAGATCCAAGTTCGTGGTCACTCTTTCTTACAGCTAATTGATTACGAACAATTACCATTCCGCTGCCACCTGTAGAAATTATATAACTGATGTGTTATGTATCCAAGATTCTCCTGATCACACACTATTTTAACTTCATGCACAATACATAATCTATTCCACCATTGATCATCACATGCGGAAATTAAATCAATTGCAATGCACACATGAAACCATAAAAATTCACACAAATTAACACAACTGTTTAACGGGAAAGCCTGAAGCTAAAAACCCCAACTATCTGTATATAATATATGTCATAGAGATCGTGTAACAATCCTCATACAAAGTTGATCATGTCAAGCTCTCAGTACAATACAATCACTACACACTAATAAGGCCCGATCTTGCAAATCCATGCACCGATTTTTGCCACACCTTTCAAACGTACCTCTGCAATCCCCGTGAAGAAATATGCAGATAATGCGAATTTTCCAAGCTTGCCTTTGCGCAAAGTCAATCATCATTGGCATCTCCACTGAATGTTGGATGCAATCAATGCATCACTATAGTCAAAACTGATAGTCACACTTGCTCTTTCACCTACCTCTCCACTGGTCTCCACTGAAACTGCCATGCACTGTAGTTAACTGATGTATTCTTCAGTTGATTAATGAGTTTTTATTTAGTGAATTAATTAACTAATTAATTCACACCACTCTCACTAGTGTATCAATCAGTTAGACTAGATACAACTAGCTCAACTGAGTCTAACTGAGTTAAACTAAATACAACTCCACCAACTACTTCTATAACTCCACCAAACTCTGTCACATGAGTTCTAACTGAATTCCTCATGCATTAGCTCCAGTAAACCCTCAGGAATAGCGTAATTCCTTCTGTCAGTTGTTGTGCCACATCTGTGCACTTAACTGAAGTGCTCCAAGAGAATAAGATAATGTTTAGAGTCCAAATATTATTAAGAGCTAATAATATTCGACATATCTATTTTTAGACCGGCAATCTAAAAATAGATTCCGCCCAATATGTCTAAAAATAGAAGTCCATATATTTTTCCAACTTGACCAACCATCCACAAATAGCATCCTGCAACTCATAGAATATGATCGACATGTCTAAAAATAGACATAGTCTAAAAATAGATTTTGCGCCAAAAATAGCCTGCAGGCCCACTTAGTGAAGGTGACTCTTTTCACTAAGCTCATCATCTTGTTGAATCTCAACACCACCAATGCCATAAGTATGTACACCTGGTGAGGGACTGTCCATTAGTTTTTCATAGGCGAAGGACACAAAGGGAAGAGCCAGTTTTTGGGGGCAAGGATGGGGTAGCAACGGATGAGGAGGTGAAACAGGAGGAGGATGGAAATCAACAGGATGTTCATTTGGATCCTATGGAATTACATATTTCTCATTTGGGGAGGCAAGCGGAGGAAATTGATCATGCTCGGGAGGAACAGGACGAGGTGGAGTTCATGGGGTAGGCTCCTCTTTGCGTGGGTATTGTTACTCCTCCTTTTATTTCTCAATGTATTCATTTGAATCTACAAATCGATTTTTATGGGCTTGGTCCTTCCAGGCATAAGCTTGATGAGTCTTTTATCCCTTGTAATGTTCTCTCACTTTAGATGGCATCATTACATCCATACCTTAGCTTTCGATCTCTGGCCCTCTCCATATAATCTCAAATCATCCCTTGGTTCCTGAGTGCCCTCCTAAATATCCCCACTATAACCTACGCCTGTGGGACAAAAAATATGGTCCTGGTATCCCTATTGGCGCCCTTGGGATCTTCCAGGAATTCTCTATCCCTTCAAAAACCGGAGGCCAAAAATCGAACATATCAAAAACAAAATTAAAAGCAAAGATTGATATTGCTGATGGCAAGCAATTATCCCTCAAAGGGGTGCTTAGAGCAGCGATGACCCATGTGGTGGTCTCAAAATGATGGTGATGTCCTTTAGTTGTAAAGGGCTCGACAGTGCCCATAAAAATTTGGCTTTAAAACACCTTTTTAGTTATGTACACTGTGATGTTATTATGCTTCAAGAGACATTAGGCGTTGGGGAACTAGTGATGAAATTTTTGAGGCAAATGCTATCTAGCTAGTCTTTTCTGACACTTGATGCTCCCGAGCATGGTTTAGCGATGGGTTTTAGGGACAGTGGCATAAAACTTCTGAGTTCTTGGGGGTCCGAGCTGGCATTAGGGGCTGAGGTTTTCTCATATGACCTCGGCTCGAATTTCACCCTCATTAACATTTATGGACCTTGCCAGGAAAGAGTTCATTTTTTGAATTCTTTTTTCTCAAAATATTTTCTGAATAACTCTATGGTGGTCATGGGTGGGGATTTTAATGTCTCTTTGGGATTGTCCGAGCCTTGGGGCCCACACGAACAAGTTGATCCTCTCGCGGATTTCTTTCTCAATAAATTTAGGATGGGCAGTTTCATTGATGAGGACCCAATCAAGATTAAACCTACCTGGAGGAATAAGAGAATTGGAGAGGAGTGGGTAGCAAAATGATTGGATCTGTTTCTAATAAAAGAATATATGGATGCTCAAACTCCTTTTATTAAGAAGTGGGTTGGCACAAGAGGTGAATCAGACCACTTTCCAATTTTCTTGGAACTGAAAGGGGCTAGCAGTAAACCTGGTTCTCCTTTTAAATTCAAAATGATCATTTTATTAGTAAAACCAAAATTCTTTTTTATATATCTATAAGTTTCTTTAATGAAGATATATATATATATATATATATAATTTTATTTTCATTTAATTATATAAAAATTAATTGTTGTCAACAAACTCATTTTGTTATTTTATGTTTATGAGTAAACTACAACAGAATTAAAAAAATGGCATCTAGGGTTTCGTAATTTTTGTCTTGGGAAGAAAAATGGCGAAGGTCTTGTTAGGCAGATAAATCGTTCTTTCGGACAAGAAAGATCTCCCTAGTATCACAAGGATAGCTAGTAACAAACTGGACAAATGTAAACTACTTTCTCTAGATTATATATGATTTAGAATTTTCTATGATAAAGAAAGGACCTCCCTGTGATCCAATGCTTGTTGAATTCTTCTTCCTCGTCACTCCAAGAAGTCACCTTTTAAGACCTGCAAACAAAGACATGGAAGAGAATCAAAAGCACCTACAACATGTACTAATTCAAAAATCACAAATCTATATTAATGATCAAGGAATTTAAGAAATAAGTCATTCAAGTAAACACATAAACAACTTATTGAGAAAACAAGATCCATTTTTATAATATTTAAATAAAAGGAGTCTTACAACCGTGTTCACCTTGATGTCGTACAGGTCCTTCCGGGTTCAGAATAAGCGTTTTCCTTTGGTTTGACAAGCCCTTCCACTCTTTGAACCAGCCTAAATACGAGTATGTAATCGTTCTCGCATGGATAACATCTAGCAAAAAGAGTATGTTTCTTCAGCAATTCCCTTCTCTATCGTAGCTACCAAGTACAAAGCAAGTACTAAGTGTATACAAAATGTATAGAGAAGTTTTACATATATGAGCATGTACCCTTGAGACTGAACCAAAGCTTCAATTTATAGGAGAAGGTAAGTGGTTACAGCTCCAAAATGGAAGGGATAGAGTCCTCTTATCAAGGGATTAAGTTCCAAAGACCAAGGAATATGCTCCTTTTATGAAGGAATGAATGTTCATGATGAATGGAGGGAGTAAGGCTTCGATTGGATAATGCCTTCTAGAAGCTTCCAGCTAGGAGAATATTCGACCAACTGGGCTTCTAGAATTTACTTTCGCCTTCAATTTACCTTTTACAGGGGTCCGCAACTTTAATGAAGAAAACGTGCGGTCGATTCTGCAGTTTTTAGAGAAAAAGGGTGCGGTGCCACAGGTAAGGCTAAGGAAAAGTGCGGTACAAGTGTTTTTAATGATGTTTACAAGCTTTTCTCCAAATTCAGGACTTGGTTTAGGAACTTTAGGGTTGTAAACTTCTAAGGGAGCATTATATAGGTATTGATGAACCCATATAGATAGTAAAATTCATGGTGACAAAATAATGTGTAATAGATTGCCCCCTAAAGCGCGAAGTTTGAGATAATTCGAAGAGCGAAGTGCTTTATCATTCCGAAGATTGGCTTGTGGAAGCCGGTTGGAACCTATAAAAACATACATACATACATACATATATATATATATATATATATATATATATATATATATATATATATATCATCACTGAGGTAGGCATTCCTATACTCAGAGCAAAAACTAACTAAATCAAAACTTAACTAAAATGTTCTGATATAGAAGTGATTCTAATATTACATCAATAGTAGACACAGTATGGACGCAACCAACTGTCATGAATAGTCTACTGCATAATGAATAATAAAACTCCTCGCAGCCAAGATGGTGGAAACTAGATCCAGCGTCTTGATTTCTGCTTCCCGAATTAGTACGATTCTATGCATGCGATTGATTGTGTCGAAGTCGAACATGGTAGAAACCACTTGTTTACCAGTCAGTGATGTGAACTGTTAACAAGTGTGAGAGAAACCACCAATAATGAAAATGGCTCTCAAAGTACTCAGTACAATCCATGAAGTGTGAATAAATGATTTGAAGTCGAACAATTCATAGAATCATCCGATCAGAGGTCAATGATGTAACCTGTCGTCGAAGGCGAGAAATATGCTATTAGGGCATGTAGATTCCAAGGTATTGATAGGATTTTAGATCAACTTCCTAGATGATGAGCTGTCGTTGATATAAAGTGACCCGTCGTAGGAAAGCCCACGACACGAAACCATTAGATCAATTTTTGTAGAAATATTTTGCAAGGACCGACTCAGGGATGGTCAACGCGAATGGAGACAAATGTTTGCAATGAATGGAACACATAACGACACTGCAAATGGTTTGGTAACAATTGACCTAAAGTTAATACCCAAAAACCGGCTAAAGACTTTCAATATGGTTTGATTAACTGATAGGCAAAGGTTTTTCCCAACCCAGGTAGAAGTGTGACAAAAAGTGTCGTGTTCAAGAGTGGTATACTGCTTTTTAACAAAGTTAAACGACTGGATCCGTTTTCTCTCTTTTTCCCCCACCATTTCTAGCAAGTACCTCTTTATTTTTGACAAGCTTGAGGAGGATAACATTTGCTTGTTATATAAGCTCATCCTTCGGATGATTCCAACTTAGTATAAAATCGAACCCTAAGAAGGAGTGGTTCGTCCCTATTTGTAATTGACATGTCCTTTACTGTTAAATTTTAATGAGTCCAGTATAGGAGAAACTCGATTTTTTTTCAATTTTAGGGAGTCAGAAGAAAAACTTAAGAAAACTCCGTGGGTGTACTTTTTTCGTAAATTTAGTCTCTCAAGCCTGAAAAAGGATAAAATAATACAGGAGAGAACTCTATTGACCATGATTAGTCAACGTATACCTTTTTCGTTAATAGTCCATTTCAGTCCGGAAAAGGGGTAAACTTATACTGAAAGGACGACTGCTCATTTCCTTTAACGAGTTCGAATAGTCAAGTACTCGGCAATATTTTAATGTTTAGAGAGTCTGAAAAGGGCTTAAAAGAGAACTCAAAATTTTGCTTTTTCGTAAGTTTTAACGAGTTCGAAAAAGGGATAAAAATGTACTCATGGTTTTCTCCTTTTCGTAAGTTTTAACGAGTTCGAAAAAGGGATAAAAATGTACTCATAGGTTTCGCTTTTTCATAATTTTTACCGAGTTCAAAAAAGTGATAAAAAGTATACTCCTTTGTCAAAATGATCATTTTACCCAAAAAATCCTATATTCTGCACAAAAACTCAAAAATTAAACATACGTATTTATGATTAATAAAAATAATTCAGAAAACAACTTTTCAAAGTGGAAAATAAACAAAATTATATTTCATTTATCAAAAAATCTTATAAAAAGGAGTTTTTCTAAATCATTTTTACCATTTGATTCCAGAGTGAAATTTGAGAGCTTTTGGTGAAAAACGTTCTAGAGGAGATTACGGAAAATTCGATCGTCGGAATCGAAAATCGTCAGCTCTAGGTAATCCACATCATCCTCGCCTTCATTTATTTATTTATTATTTTATTATTATTATTATTAATTAATTAATTAATTATTTTTTTTTTTATTTTTTTATTTTATTTTTTTAAATTAATTTTTTTAAATTTTTTAAATTTTTTTTAAATTTTAAATTTTAATTTTAAATGTTTTTCCTTCACTTTCTTAATTTAGGTTTTAAATTCATTTTTTTGGAGAAAAATATGTTCAAAATTTCGCCCACGGGGGTCCGCAGGTAAGACACATGACACCTGCGGACCCCGAAAAATTTTCAAAGAAAAAATTGTTGTCGTCCCGCACTTTTTGTACAGGACGTGTGCAGACCTCCGCACTGTCTTTGTGCAAAAGGTGCGGGGGCGCCATGAAGAAAATAAAATGATAGATTCTCACAAAATAAAACAATTTTTTTCTCTCAAATTGTTTCTAATCTTCCAATTTGCCCATTGCAGAATATCTACAATGCTCAAGTGGAGGGAACGTGAACATGAAGAGGTTGATGAGGTTGCAATGGTACATGCGCCCACATTGCGTGTATTTAGGGAATGTGGTTTGTATAATTTCTGGGTTATTCAGGGTATGAGGGCCCAAGTAGACTTACTCACATGGCTAGTAAACAAGTGGGACATCCAGGAACAATGCTTCATAATTAGAGATCACCAGCTTGAAATCGAGCTAGAAGATATATATTTTCTTACTGGTTTATCAAAGAGAGGTGAACCAATCTCTTTGTTTGGGGCTAGGGTAGGTGGCCAATCTGTCACTAGCCTTCAGCAAGAGTTCTGCAATGAGGAAGCAGATCCCAAAGACAAACGCATTGATATAAAAATAATCATCTGTCCTGAACTCAAAGTGGTTGCGTTTACTGTAACTCAGTTGTGGGGGAGCGCAACTCCACACGTTGCTACTAGATCCCAGATGCAGACTGTTGTTGATTGTTTCAGAGGCACCATTTTCAATTAGTGTGAGGCAGTATTGGCCAACGTAAAAGGCCAATTGACCCGGGTAAATAACTCAAAGTTGAAAAAATTTGGGTATGGAGCTATTGTTGTCACATTTTCTCTGGAGATAATTCGTTCACTTGCCCCACAGCTTATCTCAGTTGATCCTGGTACAGTCAGGGAGCCTCGGATGGTCCGATGGGTTGCACTGATGGCCCGTCATAGGGCAGTGAGATTGTTCGTTTCACTCCAACTTATTTCCATTGGTTGGAGAACCAAATCTTCACCATAGAAGATTTCCCATATGCTGGGATGGAATTCTGTGGTGATCGAGAGATGTCCCTTCCTCCAGGAACACAGTGGGATGACTCAGGTAAGAATCATTTTGACATGTTCTAAATTCTAATTTTTATTCGAAGTATTTCACCCCCCATATATGCACCTTTACGACATTCATAGCCAATTCACACCCACCCTGGAATTCCTACCGACTCCAAGGATTTTCCCTTCAGAAATAACTATGACTGCCGCCAAGCTGCTAAAGTATACTTCGATATTGGGCCATTGAATCCCCATCATCGGTTTTCAGTCACCTCTCACCAGCATGCCTATGTTAAACCCATCACACCTAGGTCCCCGACCCCCAATCGACGACCCACGGTTTGGTTAAGGCTTCCTTTTTGTTGACCTCGACACCTCTTTTCCAAAAAGGAAGTGGTACCTTGGATTACCCCTCCCCATGCAAATGGGTGTCCTCGGGTGGCACTGTGGGAGACATCATTGTCCACATATGTCATCGATCCTCCTAACATTCAACTACAGCAAAAGCTTTCATGTCACGATGGTATTGTACCTTAAAACTGTTTCACTTTGATCAGATCTGTCGAAGACCCGTGCCTCCATAAGCATCTCTGACAACAATGCTTACATGGGAAGGTCCCAACCAGTACATATGTGTAAATTGCGCAGGGATATTCCATACCAAGATTACACATATGGGTACCACATTCCACCTATCGTCAAAGAAAAAAACACCCCTGAGGGCATCAGCAGTCGTCTTCAACAACCACCAACATCACTACCACAGTAGTGGCACAGACAACACATGTATCTGTCAATTTTGTTTAACTAGCCATAGCATCACAAGCATGGGACATGCCCGTCTCTTTGAAATTTTGTAAATATGTTGTATATTTTGTCTGCTTGCAGGGGGTCCCTCAGGTCATGGTTATCTTGGAAACGGTGCAAGGTGTTTCCAATTCCAAAATTCACGCATGCCTCTCTCTCTCTCTCTCTGCGTACGATACAGAAAAGAAACTATAATGTATTTCGGCTATATAGTTCTTCCTAGACCTCACATATTAGGGGGAAAATGTTAACACTGGAAAATCGTACAACAGAATACTATATCAATTAATGTCAAGCTTAAGGATTTATAGGGCAGTAACACATTATGGAATCAAGAAGTATTTAAAATCTCTAAGGTTTTGAGAAAATCGGATTTGAACTAGTCATAAATGTTGAATTGCATGCTTTATCCTTCGAAAAGAGCACCTTCTGCACGCCTTTTTGCCCGATAAGTGCGCATTCCTGGAAATGGCAAAAAGTTGCTTTCCGGCACCACACTAAGCAAAGTACAGTTACTCCTTATGTGAAAGCCACCTAAGAACAGCCACCGGCGCCTCCTTAGACACTATGTGAGCACACAATGGAATCATACCTCTCCCTTGGGTCACTATCCATCATGTACCAAGGGAGGGAAGGAGGATTTTAAACTCACCTATATAAAGCCACCAAGAGATGAAGATAGGGTGATCACATTGTTATGCTGGCCAAAGTTGCCCAAGCAACACCAGCAGTGCATGACATGGAGCTGGAGCTAAAGAGGACTCGATCGTTGGCCACCCAACATCTTAGTCCACAACAACAGAGAGAGAGGGAGACTGCATAAGAGGCAGAGCTTGGAAGACAACATCCTTGCATCAGGACCTAGAGCCATTGCCTAGGGGCCCTTTGGCAAGTGGGTAAAATTTATTCTCCATTTCAAACATTTAATAAGAAGAGTCCATCGAGCCATCGTTTGCATTATTACCGTTTTGACTCTCTTTATAGCTTATGTATATTTGTGTTTTAGTTTTAGTTTAACCAGAGCATACTGTTTTTTATTAAATGTTATGCTTTTGAGCTCCCCCACTTTTTCCTGTTACCAATAGTTTAAAGAGTAGACCACACTCTTTAAGCTGGTGCGATTTCGTACACCCGTGCGATAAATCCACCACAACAGAGGCCATCCCTCTATCCCTAGGGTGGGTCTAGCAACAAGGGAACATACTAACATCTACCTTCCTATATTGTAAATGAAATTCAAAGCAAGGAAGATGACGTACCTTGTTCTGATGCTAAGTTGTCGTCTTCCGTCGAAGCTTCTTGATGCGTCGCTCTTCTCAAGCTAGATACACGCTACTACCAACATTCGATTACCTGTACAAACAATCAAGACACCACGACAAGCATAAAATCACGAAAACATAAAACAATTACAACATATCTAATTGATCAAGGAATGCTAGAAATCTCATTATAAATGTAAACAAGAGTGGAAGATAAACATCAGTTGCATTTTATTATGATAAAGACAAGGGGAGTTTACAACCAAGCCTTGATTTTGAGGCTTTCCTTCGGTAGGTTCGTATCCAAGCACGTTTGTGCCACTCTTATACACAAAGGTCTAAGATCTCACTATGTTCGTAACACACAAAAACAATCACACTCTGCTCTATTCTCCCGAAGCTATAATAACACTATAATTGCTTCCTCTATATGATTGCTGCTTCTAACTAGGGTAGCAGAGGTGAAAGAGGTATCCTTATATAACAAAGGAGGAGGAGGATATGGGCCCTCAAATAATGGGAAAAAAATTATCCTTTGGATTAGTTCCTATTTTATGGGAACAAGAAGCCCAAAGGGGAATTCCTCAGCCATACCCTCAAAACAAACTTCGAGCTCTCCGCTTCGCAAAGCTTCTAGTCATTGAAACTTTGTTTCTATTTAAAAAAACTTTCCAAAAGAGGATCTATGCGGGTGAGACATTAAGACAGAGCACCGATCAGCGCAGGTCTCAGTGAAAATCTTTGCTATCGGCGCGGGTCAGACACTGAGACAAAGCGCCGACCTTGAAAACCAGATTTTTACAAGGATCTTCTAGAAATTTTGTAAAGGGAGATGAATTGGCAGATAAAGTTTGGTTCAAGGGTATGTATTCCATGTTTGGAAAGTATACAAGGGTCATTATATGGGTCCTCCAGGGTCAAGGAATGGGGAGTACAGGGACAGTGAAAAATTGTTGTGTAACAGATGCCCCCTAAAGTATGAAGTCTGAACACGAGTGAGGGATGAAATTCTTTACGAGTATGTGCAATGAACTAGATGCTGTTGTCGGGAGACCTGAAAATAAATCATATATACATATACATAACTTAAATCTCTAATGAAGATACATGAATCAAGGTATGGACGTAACCATCCGTAAAAGAGACCATGGTATGGTCGCAACCAACCATCTGAGAAGGATCACATATAGACTCATGGTATGGTTGCAACCATCCATCTGAAAGAAACATGTATCCAATCATGGACAAATCATATCGCTTCACAACCTAGACTCTAGAGAATAAAATCTAGGGTCTTGCGCTCTGTCACGACCCGATCAAGTAAAATTTCAAGGATGCGAATAAATGAGCTCAAGTCGAACATGCAGGAAAATCGCCTAATCACCAGTCAATGATGTAAACTGTTAACAGGTGTGAGAGAAACCACCAATGATGAAAATGGTCCTTAAGGTACTTCCAGTACAATACACGGAATATGAATAAGGAACTAAAGTCGAACACCCATGAAATCAACCGATCAAAGGTTAATGATGTGAACCTGTCGTCGAATGTGAAGAACTTGCCATTAGGGCATGCAAACTCTAAGGTACCAGATGTTGGGCCGTGAATACGACCACTTCTTAACACTTATTTTATCCATTCTTACTCTTCTTTATCATGTCATTTATTATAATTTATCATATAAATCCATTTTATAATGATTTATGCTCTTATGGATGGATATTAGTTCTTCTCCTTTATTTTTAATAAATTGATTATTATTATGCATAATTTTATCAATGATGGTTTATTAATATCATTCACCATTTTAGCCTCCAAGATAATTGCCAGATTGCAGATTTGATTTCCAAATCATTATGAAATATTCCAACTCAGAAATCCATTGGAATAAGAAGTGACAGTTTTGCGGTTAATATTCTGGGCAAATGAAGAAGAATCTGGAAAATCCGGAACATGGGTTTTGTCCAGAACAGACCCAATTAATTTTAATGAAGAACGGTTTGCCCAAATTCGGCCTGTATTGAGAGATACGCAGGGTTCTTCGAGCATGATTTTCTCAGTTCTGTTGTTGCGACCGTCCTCCAAATCTCAGCTGCAAAGCCAAATTCGCCTTGCTCTTGTTAAAAGATTTATGGAAATGTATTTTCTGGTTGATCATATTGTTATGGAAGATTATATTTGCTATTTAATTTCTCCACCTTTTGATTATAAAAGGAGAACATGTATTGTGTATTGAGAGAGGATGGAGGAGAATGGATGATTATTGTATTCATTTTGTATCACTGTAATTCCTTGACTCTTGTGATCAAAGAGCAACTGATGTAAAAGCAATTCATGTTTGATTAATACAAAGAGACGTTTTCATTCCATTTCTCAAGCTTTGCAGTAGCCTAGCGGCGCTTTCACCGGCGGTTGAGGGCCCGACCCTGGTGGAGTGATCCGCTGTTTGTATTTCTATTCTTTTATTTATGTTGTGTGATAATTGCATTTAGATTTATTATGATTACAGAGTTATTTGATTGTTGTTCATATTGTTGTTCCATTTCTGTTTATTGTTTATTTATGATTCATAGCTTTAGATCAGCAAATAGATGAGTTACAGTTACATGCTGCTGTTCATTTCCAGCTTTCGTTTCCTTTAAATTGCTTTTATTGAATTTGCTTGTGTTTCATTTGCTTTAAGATTTCCAATTGTCGAGGATAGAGGCTTTTGCTTCCAAGTCCCCAGAATTGGTAATCTTGCATCGATTTCTAAGGGAAAGAGTTATTGCTACTGCATCCCTGATCGATGTTTTGCAAGATTGATGTAGTTTAATCTTTCCATTCATGGCACTGTAAGTAGGTTTCTTTACAAGCATTTGTTACCTTTGCATTTGTTCTGTACTACATCTTCACAACATTACTCTTGGATAAATTGCTGCCTCATACTGAGTACACCCTTGAAATAAAAAGTCGCTCCCGGATTGATAATTAATGTGAGATAAATAGGTGTTAAAAAGATACCTTTTTATGCCTCGACATTTTGGCGCTGTTGCCGGGGAGAGTGTATGCCATTTAGAAAGAGTGATGCATATTTAATTTTTTTCTGCTTGGGAAGAATTGGGTATTAAAGACGGAAGGTAAGAACCTGCGCACCGAGCAAGAGACACACTTGTTCACTGGCCCGCTTCGCAGTAGAATTGAGTAAAAGCTTAAGGTAGGAATGAATGCTTGCGTTTTTTTTGAATTTTAGAGGTAGAGTCTTTTTTGAAAAAAATCTTGTAATTCCCCTCGAGTGCTGATGTAAGCACCACCCATTTCACTAACCAATTGACAGGAACATTGGAAGGAGGATCCTTAAAGAAACACCTGAATAACATCTTCTATTATGGTAAGAAATGGCTGACATTGTAACTTTTGAATTCCCTATCAAAGATCTAGGAGGAGTGACACAAATGCACATAATTCCCCCATTGTCTCTACCAAATTTTCATGGTTTGACAAATGAAGATCTAGATACATTCTTGTTTGAGTTTGAAATACTTTGTAGAGGATATGATTGTTGTACTAATGATGAAAGATTGAAAGTGTTTCCTCCTACTCTAAAATGAGCAGCTCTCCGATGGTTCATGAGCCTAGGTGGGAACTGCATCAAAACATGGGAGGACATGAAGAACATATTCTTGAAGAAGTACCAAGACTACTGCAAATCCAATGAAGTTATTTTCGGTATGATACAAGGGGAAGATGAAAGCTTGGAGGACTATGTAGAGCGATTTCGATTCAACCTTCAAAAATCAAAGTATAAGCATTTGGAAAAAGAGATCTTGAAAACACTCCTTAAAGGAATCAAAGATGATTTTTTAGAACTCTTAAATCTGATAGGAAAAGGTGATGTTTTTCAGTTATCATATGATGATGTTTGTGAATTGTGCATAAGGTATTCAAGAGGAATTTCTAAGGCTGGTAAGAATTCTAGAGAAGTTTCTTCTTTCTTTTCTAAATCTACTACAAGAACAAGAGACATAAGAGCTGAAATCAAGGTTTTATTTGAAAATTTTAAATATGATTTTATTAGCTCTCTAAAGTCACAATTGAATGTTTTGCAGGTTCAAAGAAATCAAGAATTTGATGAAGTGTTTTGCCCTCATTACCAAAAGGAGCATCCCATAGATAATCACTCTTCCTTATCTAATTTGGAAGTCGCACATCAAAGAGATGCGGAAGCTGCAACAAGGTTAAAACCATGGAAATCATGGCCTACAAGTATGATTCAAAACACTTCCTCTCCATTCTCTTACTTGCATAATCCATTATGGAATACTCATATGTTAGGGCAGCCATGCCAATCTCAATATAACCACCACCAATTTTGTTTGCAAGTTTGGAATGGTTCACCTTATGATAGTATGAATACTCTCCCTCATCTTGTAGCACAAACACATATTCCAGCTCTTTCACAACACCTTGTTTGCCGATCAAAACCATCCACTCAACACAATCAACTACATCATTAAGAGGCTCCATTCCCTACACAATCTCCTGCTCAAATCATTCCACACCTTCACCATAATAAACCAGTACAACATCCTTACAGTGTTGAACTGCAAAATTCACCCGCCCTTCCCACCCATTCTATCTCACATGCACCATTGGAGAAAATTTACACTGAGACTCAGAATGAATCAAATCCAAAAATTGCAGAAGTTATGAAAGAAAATGAGGTTTTTTCTAGTTTGAATCAACAAACCATTTTAAAAGCTCAAGAACTTCATGATATGATGGCTATGGGAAATCAAGGAAGTAAATAATATATTGAAGATTGGTTTCACTCCATCATTTGTTTGCAACATCACTCCATACTTCAACAATTTTTGGCATCATCTTTTCAAGGGAAGTTGGCTTCTCATACCCTAATTTTTATTAACATAAATCTTTCAAATTTGGGTATGTACATAATTGAAGCCTTATTTCGAAAATGGCTCCACTGGAAATACTCTTATACGTAATCATATTCATTTTTCAATTCAGAGTAGGATAGTGGAGAAATAAATAAAAAAGAAAATAAAACAAACACATTTTTTTTTATTTTTGTAAAAATAGTTGTTTTTTTGTTTCAACACGCTGTGAAATCAACATTGATGATAAATATTATAATTTATCTGTGTATGTAGATGATTTATATTGCAAATAACCATTCTACAAACACTTATATTCATTTTTTTATCATAAATATGGAAAAATTGCTTGAATATCATTTTTTTGGCTTGCGGGCTTGATAAAATTTCTGAAAACACAGTTGGGACAGTCATGTTTTGGGGGAACAAAATTGAATATTTTTAAAACATGTTTCTATCCTAAGTATCCATTAATGTCTACTTTCCAACCCAATTGGAATCACTCAATTTGGATTTGAAACGAAAAAGTTAGAACCAAAACATTGACAGGGTGTCTAGTAGGCAGCTCAGGAACAGAGTTGGGACCGTCAGTTTTTGGAGGTCTAAATGACTATATTTTTAAAACATGTTTCTATGGTATATTCATATATGAATATAGTTTAAAAATCAATTTGAATCACTCAATTTTGATATCGTATGAGGAATTTATGACTAAAATACCGACTGCCTATCATAAATCAGCACTCTTGAAACTCTGTTTTCTCGACTGTTCCTTAACATATTTGACCCATCAATTATTCTTGTATTCAAAACCTATTTCTATTGGAGATCAATAAATGAATCTACTTTAATCTCAAATTTGAATCGGTTCAATCCGCCATCAAACGAAAAATTTATGCTTGAAATACCAACTGTTGGTCTGAGCTGGAAAATCGAAAATGACTCTATTATGCAGGTTGTTCTAAGCATGTTTAACATACCATTACATGGAATTTTTAAAACCTGTTTCTAATGGAGATAGCCCTTTGAATTAACTCTCATTTGGCTTTGGAATCACTCAAATCGGACAAAAAACAAAGAAGGTATGATTAAAACACTGCTAGTTAGTATCGTCGA
The DNA here is from genome assembly GCA_034641835.2 of Pinus albicaulis. Taxonomy (NCBI): domain Eukaryota; kingdom Viridiplantae; phylum Streptophyta; class Pinopsida; order Pinales; family Pinaceae; genus Pinus; species Pinus albicaulis. Next base: position 327,565,376 of record CM076569.1, on the reverse strand, counting down.
CCACTGCTCTCCTGCAGGTAGCAAATATAATTTGTTTTATTTTTCCGTGGACTTGTTCTATAGAGTAACTACTTGTTAGTTTTTTGCATAATTCTTGGATTAGGAGAGCCAACGCACCTCTCTTTCTCCATGATTTAATGTTTTATTGCAGGTAGACACTCTTTTTTTGCAGGTCTCAGGAGAACAAAAAAGGTCAATTTATGGACGAGTGATTCTTGAAAGAAATTTTAGTAAAACAAGGGCATTTCATCTAGTTCATTACCTAATGGTTTCATAACAGAAGAAATGAAGAATTTGTTCCCATTTGAAGATTCATGCCACTGCTGCCAAACATTTTTCAAAAGATCATTTTTTTTTTTTTTCCATTAATAGATTTGATATTCTCTTAGAAATAACATCATAGCTGTTGTAACTTAATAAAGTGTTGTTTCTTTTCTGATTTCTTTTATGTTTTTGTGTTTCAGGTATTGATCACTCCAAATTATAGTTTTCGCTCCATTTGCAATTAAACAATAAGGACCCCACCATGCAAGCTTCAGTTACAGAAGACAATTCTTCAATAGCTGCAATTCTGTAAAAAAAATTCTTGAAACCTGTACATAAACTTTCCTTTCTATTTGATTGGATTTGCTTGGCAATGGATTGCATATTAGTGTTGTTCTTTCCTTTATCTTTTTTTTTTCCTTTTTGTTTTGTTTTTTTTTTTAAAGAACAACATTTTTGTTGCATGTTTTTGTTGTTCTTTTCAAAAGGAGCATTATCGCTCATTTTGCTGTTCCTTTCAAAAGGAACAGCACCGCTCAGTTTTGATGTTCCTTTCAAAAGGAACAACACCGTTCATTTTTGCTGTTCCTTTCAAAAAGAACAGTCCCGACTGTTCTTGCTGTTCCTTTCCAAAGGAACAACATTTTTGCAGACTGTTCTTGATGTTCCTTTCCAAAGGAACATCATTTTCGCAGATTGTTTTTGTTGTTCCTTTTCAAAGGAACAACACTTTTTGAGTGTATTTTTCTTTTTTTTTAAACAACATTTTTAGAACTTTTTTTGAATTTTTCATGACTTTTTGAAAGACAAACATACAATTTATGAAAGGATACACAATCATACAAATTAGAGCTTACTGTAATCAGCAAATCAAAAGAAATCGTCATTTTTAAGAAAGTTGTTTAGTAATGATAAGAAAAAGGAAAAAGGGACATAATCAATAACATGATTTTGTTGTCTTATTACCGTTAAATTCATATGATTGATTATATTTATCATGTTGGTTCTTTCTCATATTTTATAACTTTCTTTGATTTTTACTTATGGAGTAGGGACAAGGGCATATTCTCTTCTATTGAGCTGTTCAAACTTCTTCCACCATTCCTACTCTTAAGGAGTGTTGAGCCATCCTTTATGACTAAATAGGAAAGTGCTATATGAAAAGAAAAATATTTATATATTTCATTAATAATGATTTTGCAGATGGAGGATAGGGGGTCTCACCAAGAGCCAGCCTACCGTGATCATAGGGAAGGCAGTGAAGTGACATTCCCATTATTGCCACCAAACCAGGGAAATGGTCCAACAGACAATTGAAAAAATCAAGAAGTCCTTGGAACAGGAGGTCTCATCACGAGCCGGCCTGCCCACCTTTCACTTCTTCCCGGTGAACGGCATTGTGGTTTATCTGGTCACCAAGCCAGCACAATGGCCTCTGTCATGATATTCAATAAAAAACACTTCCTCAACATACATAAAGGACAATGGTTTTGTGGGTAAGAAAGCAACTCTGTCAAGGTTATGGACACCTGTGGGCAACAGAGCTCTGCTGATGGTATTGGAGTCACACTTATACACATCAATAGTTATATTTAACCCTTTTTCCTATATCTTTATTTAAATGTCAAATGAAAAATTGAATCCCTTACCTCCGAACCTATTATACATGAAAATCATTATAAATCGATCATATTAATCCAAAGTGGTAAATAACGCAATTATACTTATGGTTATCATATGCTGTCCCTTCTCCTCGTATTTAAATCATTACAAAATGATTTTCTATTTATTAACGATTCATTACATGCATTGATTTTAGTAAATGTTATAATTTCATTGATTGTATCATAAGTATGTATGCCTTTCCATGTTGTACAATCGTTGTACAGTATGCTGCTCTTTTATTTTGTTGATTTGCCACAACTTTGATACTGCATTTTTACATAATTTTTTCTGCTTGAACTTTTTTTGCATACATCTTATCTATTTCCATTCCAAGCTGAAACTGTGGATTCAAGAAAATTGCATACAGAATTGTGATTTGTTTACAGGAGAACAAGAAGTATGGGGAAAATTCTATCCACAGTATGATCACTATTGCAACTAAACAACAAAGGCTCGCGAATGCACACAATTCTTCAGACATGATGTGCTTGCATGGCTTCTACCTTTTGCATCACTTTCAGTATTCGCTCAGCCTACATCAGCTTCAACAAAGGCCAGTCACTACATGTCATTCCACATTTTTTCGGAGGTAACACTTGAGGTAAAATAGCATAATTTTCTGATTTATTATAAATTTAGGAGAATTTCATGAAAATCCATTGAGCATTATGTATCATTATTCATTCCATATCTTTACCACTTCCCATTTTTTAGACACGTCTCATCTTTCAGTTTGGGGGAGTGTTGATTTATTTCATTTCTTTCTTGTGACCATGTCCATAATATTCTTTATCATCCATGAATATTCTTATTCATTCTCAACATTTCCCTTATTCCATGTTGTTTTATACCAAGCATAGATTTCAACAGATTATAGAAACCACCTCTCTTTGTTTCTAGCATCGCATGAGGACATGCTAATTCTTCAGTTTGGGGGGAGGGAATTGCTACACATGATGGATGTTTTCCACTTTCTTTCTCATTTAAGGCATACAATTTCATTTGTATATAGTGCAGAAATTGATTTGCATATATCTTTAAAACTATGATCTGAGTTCTTGTGATTTCTGGATAACAAAAAAGTATCATTAAAATACACAAACTCAGATAATTTCACACTAAATTAGTTCATAAAATTTTGAAAATTATGCACTATCACCTACAACCATTTTGTTTATATCTCATGATCTATGCATCAAGACGATCTGCTTTTTGAGAAAATGGTTAACGAAGTTTGCTGTTACTCATGTTACATTTTTCTGCAACTTCATATACATATAGTTGAATGTCAACTGTAAAAATTGTATGCCTTTATCAAGATTGCTAAAATTGAATATTCATTATTTGAGGAAACATGCATTTGTTCCATCCATTTCATGGGTTGGGATGAACAATTTTCTTTGTTTGGTTAACACATGGGTTTTGTCTTTGGATTGCATGAGAACATGCAATATATTCATTTTTGGATTGCACGAGGACATGCAATATATTCAGTTTGGAGGTATGTTGGGCCGTGAATACGACCACTTCTTAACACTTATTTTATCCATTCTTACTCTTCTTTATCATGTCATTTATTATAATTTATCATATAAATCCATTTTATAATGATTTATGCTCTTATGGATGAATATTAGTTCTTCTCCTTTATTTTTAATAAATTGATTATTATTATGCATAATTTTATCAATAATGGTTTATTAATATCATTCACCATTTTAGCCTCCAAGATAATTGCCAGATTGCAGATTTGATTTCCAAATCATTATGAAATATTCCAACTCAGAAATCCGCTGGAATAAGAAGTGACAGTTTTGCGGTTAAGATTCTGGGCAAATGAAGAAGAATCTGGAAAATCCAGAACATGGGTTTTGTCCAGAACGGACCCAATTAACTTTACGGAAAGAATGGTTTGCCCAAATTCGGCCTGTATTGAGAGATACGAAGGGTTCTTCGAGCACCATTTTCTCAGTTCTGTTGTTGCGGCCGTCCTCCAAATCTCAGCTGCAAAGCCAAATTCGCCTTGCTCTTGTTAAAAGATTGTTGGAAATGTATTTTCTGGTTGATCATATTGTTATGGAAGATTATATTTGATATTTAATTTCTCCTCCTTTTGATTATAAAAGGAGAACATGTATTGTGTATTGAGAGAGGATGGAGGAGAATGGATGATTATTGTATTCTTTTTGTATCACTGTAATTCCTTGACTCTTGTGATCAAAGAACAACTGATGTAAAGCAATTCATGTTTGATTAATACAAAGAGGCGTTTTCATTCCATTTCTCAAGCTCTGCAGTAGCCCAGCAGCGCTTTCACAAGCGGTTGAGGGCCCGGCCCTGGTGGAGTGATCCGCTGTTTGTATTTCTATTCTTTTATTTATGTTGTGTGATAATTGCATTTAGATTTATTATGATTACAGAGTTATTTGATTGTTGTTTATATTGCTGTTCCATTTCTGTTTATTGTTTATTTATGATTCATAGCTTTAGATCAGCAAATAGATGAGTTACAGTTACATGCTGCTGTTCATTTCCAGCTTTCGTTTCCTTTAAATTGCTTTTATTGAATTTGCTTGTGTTTCATTTGCTTTAAGATTTCCAACTGTCGAGAATAGAGGCTTTTGCTTCCAAGTCCCCAGAATTGGTAATCTTGCATCGATTTCTAAGGGAAAGAGTTATTGCTACTACATCCCTGATCGATGTTTTGCAAGATTGATGTAGTTTAATCTTTCCATTCATGGCACTGTAAGTAGGTTTCTTTATAAGCATTTGTTACCTTTGCATTTGTTCTGTACTACATCTGCACAACATTACTCTTGGATAAATTGCTGCCTCAGATTGAGTACACTCTTGAAATAAAAAGTCACTCCCGGATTGATAATTAATGTGAGATAAATAGGTGTTAAAAAGATACATTTTTATGCCTCGACACCAGAAAGCGACTTCTCGGATAATGAGCTAAAGTTGACGGGATGCGATCTATTGAAGGACAATCATAATGAATCCCACATCATCGACACGAAACGAAGAATGTAATATGTGTGTTAATCAAGACTTAAACAGAGGATCGGGAAATGTACAAACTGCACAAGAATTTTCTCTTGAACATATCGGCGACACGACTCTGGAATTTGGTAGCATTTGACACAAATAGGATCAGAGGTAGTGTTGATAAGATTGGTAATCGAATGAGAGGCAAATGGATTTCCCAAACCTATGGAGGAAAAGTGATAGAGTGAATATATCCCAACCCAACACAAGCTGCAGATAAGTGTCATGTTCAAGAGTGACATACTACTAACACAAATGACGAATAACTTCCATTTCCCCTCACCATTTCTAGCGAGTACCTCTTTATTTTTACACAAGCTTGAAGAGGATAGCATATACATGTCATATAAGTTTGTCCTTCGCACAAATCCATCCCAGTACATTTTATGAGCCCTTGGAAGGAGGAACTCGGTGATCGTCATGATGACGGATCTAATGTCGTTAAATTTTAACGAGCCTGACAAAGGTGAAGCTCGACGAATTTTCATATTTAGAGAGTTTGAAAAGAGGCAAAAAGAAAACTCCAAAAGGCCCTTTTCGTAAATAGTCCCTCATACTGAAAAGGTAGAAAAAAATATGAGAGAACCTCTTAGTCGCGATTGGCTAAGGTATTCATTTTTCGTAAATAGTTTATCCTAGCCCGAAAAAGGGGTAAACGTATACTGGGTAAACGATGTTTCGCAGCCTTTAACGAGTTCAAAACGACAAGAGCTCGGAAATATTTTCATGTTTTGAGAGTCAGAAAAGAGTTGGAAGTTGACTCCTCCTAGAGGAACAAGTAGTATTAAGGAGGGTAGCTACTGGTTCCGGTGATGGTGGAACTTCTTAGAACAAGTAAAGGACAAGAGGCTGGCTAACAAGACCACTCATTGTAGTTGTTCCTCGGGAATGGGTAAAACAATCAAGTGAGGGAATGTGATCGACCGAGTAGATGGTAATGATGGAATGAGAAAACCAAGGCTCATATGGCAAAACATGCTGATAAAATGGCAATCACGAGAGGTAAAATAAGAATGGTTTCAATTTTACACAAGCTTGAAATTTTTTAGAAAACTATGTTTGAAACCGTAATGGAAACAAACTATGCTTGAAGTTGGTGTCATTTTTACACAAGCTTGAAAACATGGAAAAATATGCTTGAAATAATTTGCATGCCCCCAACATGATGACTCAATTCGAGGTAAATTCCCCCTAGCTTCATGGCATTCACTTGAGTAGACTATTGGTTACTAACATGTGGATGGAATGAAGGTTCAATTACGAGATCAAGCGAAAGACTTGACTTGGATTTTACGAGATTTAATTAAAGACTCGAATTGAATGGGAAACTTGGTTCATGTTTTAACGAGGTTGACACAATGAAGGAAATATCCTCATGACACCTTGTTTCATGTTTTAAGGAGCTTGACACAAGAAAACAAACTCTACTAAAAAAACCTTGTTTCATTTTTTAAGGAGCTTAACACAAGAAAACGAACTACGCTCTGAAAGAAGCTTGTTTCATTTTTTAAGGAGCTTGACATAAGAAAACGAACTATGCTCCGAAAGAAGTTGACCATGACGAATAAGAAGTCATGGCTTTCAAGAGTATCTCATCCGACGGGAGAACAACACTCTGGAAATTAGGATCCAATGCCCCTAGTACATTGTGTACTACCTCACTAAATGAATTATAAGTGGACGCAGACATAGAACAGGTGGCCACATAATTGACCTTTAGCGGGGAAGATATCACCGCCGGGTAAGGACCAGGAAGGGACGATGGTAGACAAGATGTCACATCAGGACCAAAGAATGAAAGTTGATCAATGGTCACAATCTGACCTTCATGTGGAAAACATATCACACGAAAGAGGGAAGAGACAAGCGCGCCCATGGCATAAGCATAGTCGCGCCCCAGGAGTAAATTAAATCCAAGGGGCCTTAGACCACCATCACGTCTATATAGACGGTTTTCCTTCCCAAAGTAATAGGCAACTTCGGAAGGATCCCTAATGGTTGACTTGTTCCTTTGTTAAAAACCAATAGATTATGAGTAATAGGCACAAGCTATGGAGAACCCAAAGCTTTCCATGTAGTTGAGGACATAATACTAACCAAGGCACCTTCATTTATAATCGTGCCCAGTACAACCATATTACAGGCCTGTACAGTGGTCTCAAAAGGCACGTAAGAAGGAAGACGATATCCTGTGAATCAACTCCAATCAAAGGAAGCGACCAAACTACATGGAGGGGGTGCCATAAGAATAAGAGGATTATCCCCTTGCATTACGGGAGTGGAAATACCATCCTCCTAGAATCCGGGAATGAGAGCAGGAGGATCACTTTCTTGGACTGTGGCGACAGGAGTCGGAGGATCACCCTCCTCTATCATGGAAACTGGGGATCACCCTGTGATCCTGGGGAAGCAAAGGAAACAAAGAGAACCTAACTAGGATGAGTCCCACTCTCGATGGAAAAGACTTGATGAACTATAGGGGGAATCAGGTCGACCTTCTTCACAAACAATGATTGGTCGGAAATGGACTCAGGAAACTAACTTTTAGAGAGAGTGGAATTGACCGGGGATGAATCCCAATCAATGACTTGATCAACTAGTACAGGGAAATTTGATCTTACGCTGTTTCTTACGAGTCTCATTATCTCTAATTGAAGGCTCATCATCAGCATGATGCCCAGAGGTTGATGATGAAGGATAAATCGGGCCAACAGACCACACTTCTAGCACCTTGGGAATACCAGGGCAATCACGAAGAAGGTGGTCACCCTCACATGGCCTGGAAGGGAATTTGACTCTGCGAGATAGAGTGGGAGGTTTCTCGATATTAGCTGCATTGGTAGAAATAATTGATGTTTTTCCCCTAGCTTATTTTCCTTCTTCTTCTTCAACCTCTTCTTCTTCTTCTTAGCCACCTGGTTACTAGAATCCATACTTTCACCAGGCGAAGAGGGAGAATGGGGTGAACAAATAGGAAAAGAAGGTAAGGGGTCAACCTTAAGAACAACACAGGGTTGACATGATTCAGGCGGAGGAGAACTTGGTTGAGAAACCACACCACAAGGGTCGAAAATAACCAAACCGACAGACCAATGGTTAATCCCGAGAGGGACAATGTTGCCATATACCGGGCACCAACATTCCCGAACGAAGGAAAAGAACCAGGATTCCCAACTGAGGGGGTCCCTTGGTTGGTGAACTCTGGAAACATTGTCATTGGAATCAACCCCTAAAGAATCACCAAGGAATATAAATTTAACCAGGAATATTTCATGGGAAGTCAATTTTAAGACAGTTGAACAAAAATTTGCCTCTTCATGTTTTAAGAGTCGATAAAAGGACAAAAGGTGACTCTAGTCACTTTTGGATTTCACGAGATCGAAAGGACAAGTGCTCGTTGATATTTTCAAATTTAAAGAGTCAGTAAAGTTAAAAAATGACTACTCAGGGTATTCTAGGCTTAAAGGGTTACCAGGCAATCGTGAACTGCAATATACACCTTGGACATCAAATGAAAGAGAAATGACCAAGGACTTGACGTATGACAGCCAATCTCCCTGAATGTTGTGTTCGATGTATCACGATTACAAGGAAACAAATTCAGCTTCTTATGGAAAAAGGATTGCAACCTATAGGGGTATCCCTTTATATACATGCTGATATGGGAAGCACAAGTCTGTACTAGCGTTGTCTAAAGCAAGATCGTTGTGAATGACAACTGCTAGGTTTAATGACGCCGAAACATGTCACTATCCTAGACTTGTAAGTGTGAGTGTTAAGTTTCAATGCTTCCTTACGTTGATTGAGTTAATTTTATGGTTTATCTTGAAATAGGTTTCAATTCCAAGGCCTACCACTGTCGTCGAAGAACTTCTATATGCAGTTATACGAGAAAATAAATCTTTCAATTTGATGAATGTTATCTAGTCAAGGGAAGAGTCTCAAACAATGATGCAAAAAAAAACAATACTGCAAACGAAATTTTTTCCTAACTAGATAAATTTCACTATCCAAAATTAATCTTAAACATTCAAAGATGTGAATTATGCAATGTAATCTATGCAAAATTCTCCTTTTGAAAATTATGTAATTGTAATCTATGCACAATTTCCTTTTTCTTTTGAATGAATAAGAATGCACTCTATGCATTTTTTGATGAAATGAGAATCTACTTATTGCATGCTTTTAATGATAGAGAATGCACTCAAAGCGACTTTTAGTTTTTAATCATTAAACAATTTAATCTAAGTTCAATGATAATTTTCAAACATGACTTTTCAGTTCAACTAATCTAATGCATTTTAATGAAAAGCAAACTTTGACATGAAAACTAAATGAATGCAAATTTTCTTAATGAAAAAAGGATGCATCTAAACATTAAGAATACAAACTTGTTTTGAACACTTTGTAACGAAATTCCTCAAAAGGCTACAAGGAATATGAGTTCAAGAACAAAAGAGGAATTCCAAAGCGCGGGCTCAAAACAAGGCATTCATTCCCTTTTACATCAAGCAATCATACAAAGAAGATTTTTCAGCTAAACAATGAGCAATGTAATCTATGCTCACAAGTGAACGAGCAGACCAAATGAACTCGGACATACACTTGAGACTTGATCAGTCAATCAACCAAAAAGAAAAAACAATCAACCAGAGATGGCTCACCAAGCAAGGAGACTAACACAATTAGTAGGGCAATGTCTCATGAAGCATGCAACTAGGCAATTGATGCACAATCCTAGAAAAACCTAGGGTGTTAAGATGCACATCCCAACAGAAAGAACAAAAAAACAACCAAAAACCAAGCCAACGATCTAGTCAAACCAAATTGAGTGAAGGGAAGAAAATGTAAATCATATAGAGTAAAGGACAGGAAGGGCAAGACACACTAGTAAAATACTTAGGGAAAAAACCTTAATTTTCACACACACAAGAATCGGGGCAACTTTTGGGGCTGAAACTACCGCTGAAAAAGCCAATCGACGCGACTATATAACTGACAAATAGCGCTGAAAAGCTGATTGGCACGAATGTTAGACAAATAAAAGCATTGATTTCTAAAAAAAGAAAAAAGAAAAAAAACAAAGAATTTCTCCTAACCAATACCAGACTCACCACTTCAAGCAAAAACTAAAGATTGTAATTGATGAAAAACATAAGAACAAACAGGGAAATGGTTGTTCGACTAAACTCGTCAAACGACTAAGACCTCAAAGAGTGACAAACTCAAAGGAAACTCCCCAGCAGAGTCACCAAGTTATTGTGAAGGAAAATCCCCTATGCAGACAGAGGTGGTCCCTCTAGCCCTAGGGTGGGTCTAGAAACAAGGGAACTTACTAATATCTACCTTCCTAGATTGTAAATTAAATTAAAAGAAAGGAAGATGACCTACCTTGTTATGATGTTATGTTGTCATCTTTTGTCGAAGCTTCTTGATGCGTCGCTCTTCTCAAGCTAGATACATGCTGCTACCAACGTTCGATTACCTGTACGGACAGTCAAGACACCACGACAAGCGTAAAATCATGAAAAACATAAAACAATTACAACCTATCTAACTGATCAAGGAATGCTAGAAATCTCATTATAAATGTAAAAGAGAGTGGAAGATAAACATCAATTGCATTTTATTATGATAAAGACAAGGGGAGTTTACAACCACGCCTTAATGTTGAGGCTCTCCTTCGGCAGGTCTGTATCCAATCACGTTTGTGGCACCCTCATACACAAAGGTCTAAGGTCTCACTATGTTCCTAACACACACAAAAAATCACACTATGCTCTATTCTCCCGAAGCTATAACAACACTATAATTGCTTCTTCTCTTTATGATTGCTGCTTTTAACTAGGGTAGCAAAGGTGAAAGAGGTATCCTTATATAACAATGGAGGAGGAGGATATGGGCCCTCAAATAATGGGAAAAAATCTTATCCTTTGGAGTAGTTCCTATTTTATGGGAACAAGAACCCCAAAGGGGAATTCCTAGGCCATATCCTCAAAACAAACTTCCAGCTCTCCGCTTTGCGAAGCTTCTAGTCATGGAAACTTCATTTCTATTTAAAAAACTTTCCAAAAGAGGATCGACGCGGTTCAGAAATTCAGACAGAGTGCCAATCGGTGCGGGTATCAGTGCAAATCTCTGCTATCGGCACAGGTCAGGCACTGAGACAATGCACCGACCTTGAAAACCAGATTTTTACAAGGATCTTCCAGAAAATTTGTAAAGGGAGATGAATTAGAAGACAAAGTGTGGTTCTGGGGTATGCATTCCATGCTGGGAAAGTGCACAAGGGTCACTGTATGGGTCCTCCAGGATCAAGGAGCGAGGAGTATAGGGAAAATCACAAATTGTTGTGTAACACATGGTTTTTTGTTTCATTTTTTATCCAGTGCTTCTCACTTACTCAGTATATCCGTGTGCCCTCTTTCTGCGCATTGTAGACTCACAAATTATGGTGAATGCTTAACTGCATCTACTCATGTAACTTTTTATTCCCTTAATAAAAAGTTTGATTTTTCCTTCGGGAAAAAGAAAAGAAAATTAATTTAAAATAAATATTTTATTCATCATTTAAAAAAATACTTCAATCACTAAAAAATATATATTTTTTATTTAAAATTATTTTAAAATAAAATAAAGTAAAATTTAGAGCATTTAAAAATATAAAAAGGGAGATATAAAAAAGGCATAGTTCAACAATGTAGTTTAGTTTAGCTAATAGAAGAAATAATTTTTCTTGGATATTTTTAACGATGAATTTTAACCAAAATCCCATAAATATTTTTTTTAAAATTTGAGTTTAAGTTGTTTAATCTAGATAATCCAATTGCCTCAAATATTTTCGAGAGTGTTGAATTCATTTATGCATTCAAAAACTTATTTTAAACAACAACAAAAAACAATCTCTCTTGAAATTGTATAACCAGATTCTAGTGAAAAAAGTCATTTCATTTATTGATTACACTGCTCTTTGTTTGACTACTAGATGTTTGGAATTTTTGGCAAGTGACACATTTTTATATGAAATCATGATCTTTTGTTGTTTAAATTGTATTTTTAACTCTATATAGGAATTAACATCCTCGAAAACCCTTTAAACATTTGGACTGTGGAGAGTTTACAACTTAAAGCTGTAATTAGAACAAATATATGTTGGATTAGACAAATTCCTCTATAAAATATTTTTAAAAAAACTTGCAAATTTTGTAACAAATAGACTATGAATATGAATAACAATAAAGTCAACCAAACAAAGATAAAGGTGAAAGAAGAAAACCAAAAGGGTAAATTGAACGAAACCAAAAGAGTAAAGTAAATGACTTAAACAAGTTAATTTCGAAGAGTGTGCGATGATTAAATTAATTAAAGAGGATTATAATTAAACAAGATGAGTTGCGGGGCAACAAGTCCCTGCCCTAAATGAAGATGAAAGACATGGAAAACCAGAAATCAGAAATACGTAGTCATTCAAATGCCATACCCATTATGCTAATAGGCCATCATTAGAACAAGTTAAACTTAGATATGTAATATCATCTATTTTCAATCAATGGACACCATACATATGTAAGGTTGTCAGAGCTTGCCCATAATATCATCAACATGAAAAGACTCATTTAGCCATCAACATAGATAGTTTAAACTAAAGAAAATAGGAATATACATTAAAAAGCATACCGAGACAATAATAATTTCTTTCTCGACACCGGAAGAGCCCTATATGAATGAGACAATCAAACTTGGCAGGATGGCAATGCATCGCCTGATAAGGTTATAGATCCATGCCTTCATTTTTTCATGTACAGAACAACCTTAAGGTCACGGTGAATGGATGGATTTTCTGTTGCGAAGCTGTCGACATAATTTTAGTAGAAACGATGATGAATTTGTGTCCAAGTTCCTACAATGTTGCAAATGCTCTAAAGAAAAGTTTGGAAAAAAAGAGATGGAACGAGCACAAACATAACAACGATGTTGATCAAAATGCGATAAGTAGAGCAACATCAGTTTCTACGAGGAAATATCGACACAGTAACTGTAGAATAAACAACATTCTAAATAGTCTCATACACATAGATGTTGAATTCTAGGTTAATTCCTGAAATAATTGAAGAGTACTTACATTAATTTTAGATGTAGAAGGAGATACCTTACGAGAGAGAATCAAAGCAGAATGAATAAATAGATTGTTCTTGGGCATGGTTGGTAATAAATAAAGGTGAAAAAAGTACATACTGTCGATATTTTTAGATATAAAGGCGACATCGAACCGACCCCATGCGAAAGACAAGCACTTCCAGAAGCGGGTATCTTGCCAGTGATCAGGAAGAGATCACCTTGCTACTTCTGGACCATAAGGGAGAGGCAAGGCAAGGATATTGATCGCATGTTGGCCATTGGTTTGATATTTCTCATGCATGTATGATATTTAACCCAATGGAAAAAAATAAAGCTCTGTGTTAAAGGACATGCTCTCCACTCTGTGGATATGGACATGAGTTGTGACTCTATCACATCTTAACAACCATCATGGGCTCTTTCAGAATGACCATGTTTGTAACATTACTAATAAAAGAGCAAAGCCCATTTTTACACTTTTTTCTTGAATGAGTGAAAGCACATATTATAGTGTATGTGGGAACAAGTATTTCCTGCAGATTCATCAATTTGTCCATGCACAAATTTCTAATGAATTCATTTGTTAACAATATTTTCTCGAGCTAGACCGTTGTTTGGCTACTGTGCTCAATGGCTTGGAGCTTGAGAGAATCACATTTCCCCAACAATAGAGTCAATGTGAAATATTCCACCTATACCATGTAGATTGCCTTGATTTTAATTTTGTGATTTTGGGATTTTATGATTTATTACGTAGTAAAGTTCACTTTAAACAAACACAAGTTTTTAATATAGACACGCGGTAGGAAAATCAATTTAAATTTGCTAGTGGAATTATATCAATTACAATACAGTTGCATGGACCACAAGTTTCGCTTGTCTCATGGGGTTTCTATTATTAAAGGGTTTCACCTGGCAGGGCAAGGCTGGATTTTATAAACCCTCTTCATCCATCTGTAATTGGTTTTGTTTCATTCTAGGCCAAGGGAATTTTTCTTCGCGTTTCAAATTTTATTCATAATGAACGATCAAGGAGAAGTTATTAGTAGCATGATAGGCACCAGTTCATGTCAGTTACAGGTCTTCTTTGGTCTATAGGTCGTCTGAACATAAGTATAGCCTGAAATGCAAGTTTGAGTCTTTTATCAAGATCTGAGTTATGAGTTCTTGCTTGTATCAGTATTCGCTTTCCTCTTTTCTATCAATATGAGTTGTTCGATTATATATTTTTGGAGTATTCATTATGAGTACTTTTTCTAGTCGTTGTCTAGTAGGAGTCTCTCTGAAACATCTTTTTTGCTACTTTCTCTTATATGATGAGCAAGTAATTTATATGATCTAGTTTGAGTAGGAGTACGAGATTTCCCTCTTTATGAGTTTTGAGTCAAAGTATATTTTGAAGTAGTAGTCATTTCGAGCAGACCAAGCCAAAGCCCATTTCTTATTAGCAAGGCTTACGAAGTATAAAAAGATAAGACTTAATAAGACCAAAATTTGTATGGATAGAAAAACTAAAGTCCATGCGAAGGAAAGGGAACAACCACAATGCAATTATGATAGCATGAGCAAGTAGGCCTCACAGAAGTAGACGTCGGGCCTCAATAAAGACGAGAGAAATTAATATGGTGATATAGAGAGAGCTATCGCTAAGGCGATTCATTTTCAATAACTATGGCTCAGAATGAAAAACTTACTGATTGGAACTGGGAATAAAGGACAAGAAAAAGAAAAGAGGGAACTTCTAGATGGTTATTGAGGGCAACAACATGTTAATGGTGTGTAAGCAACACATGTTAATGGTTTAATAAGGATGCAATCATATTGCTGTCACAAAACAACTTCTACTTATCATAAGGCTTGTCCGTAGTATGATGGAAACCTTGAGACAATTCTTGTTGCATAAGAGGTGAGGTGAGTAATTGGTGTTTTTTACTTGATCTTGTATGATAGGTGTCGACTAGACAATAGAACTGTACCTCTTTGTGGCCTCTCCCTAATCGACCTATACTACATTTATTAGCTACAAATAACTCCTGGATTGATTGGATTAAGGACAAAAACTACCTTTATTGCCTACCTTACTCTATGACAACCGATATTTCTTAATGGACTGGGGCTGGGGCAATATATGCCAACCCAAATTACTAAATCACTAAATCTAAGGGCTGACATATACTGCCATAGTCCATAATGGAGCTATAGCTCTAAAAATATTGATAACCTTACTCTATGCTTTGCTTATTTTAATACTATATATCATGTTCTCTTTCTAGTTGTTATGTTCTTTAATTCTCTATTCTAGGTTCTCTCTAGAACCTCACAAAGATAGGTCCTTAACCAAAGAGTCTTTCCTAGACCCATCTTTACACTAGCCCCATAGAATAGAGTCATACAGGTGTTAGGTCAGGTACTGAGGCAATCGTTATGACGGTTCTCGTTATTCAATTGTGGATTATGCATAGAATAAATATAGGGCTCTATCTATCCTATTCATACAGTACGCTCGACTCTCTGAGGTGGGTTTTTTGTCCAGAAAGAAGAAAGAAGAAAAAGAAGTAGACAACAATATAAAAAGGAGCCTTCGCACAGAGTAGGGTTACTTAGCATGCCAGGAGTATGGTTATGAGGACCTTCTGCATGCCGTAGTTAGCACGTCAGGAGCAACGTTACGAGGACCTTCTGTAGGACAAAGTTAGCACGCCGGGAGCAGGGTTACGAGGACATTCTGCAGGCTACAATTAGCACGCCGGGAGCAGGGTTACCAGGACCTTCTGTAGGCCGCAGTTGCAAATCCTGGAAGAGGAAGGGTGAAAAAGGTACTTGTTTTCGCTTTACGAAAATAAAATTCCAAAAAAATATGATTCTTATTATGTACAGAACAAAAAAAACAAATTCCAAAAAAATATTATTCTTATTATGTACAGAACAAGAGCATTATCTAAACAAAATATTAAACTTGCCTTGAAAAATTGAACTGGCCCTGAAAAATTGTCTCTCGTAATTCTTCAGCCTCGTTTTTTCCACTCGCAAGGTTTATTTGTTTCCTCTCCAGCAACAGAGCGGCTCGTTCTTTCCACTCATAGGGTTTTCTCCAGCAATAGAGCCGACAATAGAGCTTGATTCTAGCAGCTTTCAAATTCATTGTCATCATAAAATTCATTGACAAGATGTAGAACAAAGAGA
This sequence comes from Pinus albicaulis, assembly GCA_034641835.2. Taxonomy (NCBI): domain Eukaryota; kingdom Viridiplantae; phylum Streptophyta; class Pinopsida; order Pinales; family Pinaceae; genus Pinus; species Pinus albicaulis. The sequence continues at coordinate 327,549,095 of CM076569.1, read as the reverse complement.
TAGTGAGCACTATATGTAGAACATGTCAAGCTTGAAAACACATAGGTGTCACAAAAATCCACATGTCAAGCTTGAAAGGCAATGTGAAAAAGTTTATAATACAGGTGAAATATCAAACATTAAATTTTAGTAAAGTGCAATGCTAAGTACTGCTAACATTACTTCAGTGGGGAAAATGTAAATTAAATACTCACTTTATCATAATATCAATTTGGCCTCTTATCTCGGGAAGAGACCAAACAAGATGGCGAAAATAAACTTTTTTTATTTAATAAAATGTCATGACATGATTTTGGCTTTTTCCTAAAATGTTCTTAAATGAGTTTGGTTAAAAGGTTCTTTCAAACTTTGACATAAAACCATAAAACGAACTAACCAACTTAATAACGCAACCTCAACCAATTACTATAGTCCTTTCTCCCTGCGGGTAGGGACTAATAAATTCCCAATGTTTTTATGTCAAATGAGATGGAATATGAAAATTTAGGAGAAAAAAATAAATGAATTTATTTATGGTAGTTTAATCCTCATTTAGAGAAATATGATGAATAGATAAATTTAATATAATTAAATATGTTTCATTAAAAATAGTTATTGTTTCATAATTAAAGGAAGAGATGATTTAATTTTTTTGAAAAACAATTTTATATGAATAGTTATCAGTTGTAAATTAGATATTGACATCTTCGTAATAATTGAATCTATTCATACTATCTTATATATAAGTAGTTTTGAAGTGCAATTTTCTGGAAAGTTTTTCAGTTTATTTTCCTATCTAATTTATCTAGAATCTGGCAAGGATTCATTGAAATCACAAGTTTGAAAGGTGAACTCTTGACAATAGAAGTTCCCCAAGGGGTTTTGAGGGTTTTGAATCCATGTATGCTGTAAAAAAATAGTTTAAATGACACAAATCAAGATTTGGCCACAATTGTCCACGATGTCTAGGATAGACGGTGATCGGGTGCTTTGTTAAGGCACTCCTTGATGTGAAGTCAATGGTTCAATTTTTTGCTCAGGTTGGGATGATATATTGGACATGTTGAGGATGTAGTTCTGTCAAGCTTGCAAAAAAAAAGGTCAAATTTTTTCATCGGATTTCAACCAAAAATCCGTTGGAAACTCTAAAAAGTCGTAATTAAAGACTACTCCTATTATATAGATTAGTTATTAATATTGTACAATGAGAAAGAACCAATATATAAGCATACACACATTAATGTATATAATATTATAAAAAAAAATTCACAGAATTTAAATAGTTGTTTGCATTATTTATAATCTTATTTTATTGTCTTTAAATTTAACTTTTCTATATTAATTAGGCATATAGGTGTGTCTATTTTGGAATAGGACTTCGATAATTTTAATTTAATTATCAATAATTATCAAGTAGATGGTAGAGATTTAACCTCAATGTCATGTCCACAAGTTTCATTGAACTCTATTGTTAATTGTTATTTTACTATGTTTTTCCTGTAGAAAATATACTAATGGGATTCAATCTGATCTTATAATGTACTAAAACAATATATTGAATCGTTCCTACAATTTGCAGAAACAAAACATGATCGCACAATCACATATAAGAAAGAGAAAGATGTATATCGATCACACAACACAATATGTATCTAGGGAAAGCAACTGCTCAAAACCTCGTTATCTGTATATTGCATATGGTCAAGAACATGAAACAATACAATGTTATTCCTCACACTGAGAAACCTCTGCACTCTCCTGATTGTCTCACTCTGATCCTGCTCGAATCTGGCTTGAAATCTAAGCAAAATCGGTCCAATATTTAATCTCTTGCTTGTCATTGCTTGCCCAACCTTCCTTACGCATTCTTGGGCCAATTGAGCCCCTATTAATTAGGAAAATACCAATTAATGATTGTGCAATCCTTCACGACCTTCCTGATGACCTCATGCATGACATGTGCAATTTTCTAATAGTAAGATTGATAGATCTCTTCCCTTTAACCTCAGTCTCAACTGGGACTTCCTTAGCACTGAAATGCAACATCTATTTATAGCGAATTATCTATTAACTCATTGATCACTACTTGTGAATTAAATCTAAATCAGATTTAATTCACTAGATCTATCACTAGCTCATTTTTCTGTTATAACTAGTTAAACTGATTTTAACTCAATTAATTGAGTTAACTAATTATAATTCACAAATAATTGTAACTAGACCCCTTAAAAATAGAAAAATCCTGTACATGCCTCCTCTTTGACCTCTAACTCGAATTTCCCAAGCTAACTAAGTCTTCCTTACTCGGTTAACTAATACAAGTTGTCACGAGATGATATTACAAATTTTATTCCAATTTAATTAAGGGAACATTAATTCAGAAGTCTCATATGGTGCCATTATGGATGCCATTTTTTGGTTTCCATTTATGGATGCCATTTTCAATGTTTATTGTTGCCAATTTCAACACTCCCTCTCAACAAGAAAGGAATTCAATCTATCTTGATCTGGTGCCTTTCGAATGTTATGCATGCAACACTTCTTTAGCGTTGTTTACTCGTGAAACTGAATAGCCTCAAAAAAAATTGAATCAGTATGATGCATCTTTCATTAGAGACTCTGACTGTTATCGATTACTGCACTATCTACTGAAATCTTTGCGCTGCTGTTGACTCTGCATCTATGCCCGCTGCACTGCTCCCAACGCTGATCTGCACTCCAGTATCTGACATCTATCACTCTGATTTATGTATTCCTAAAATATGACTGCATCAATCCTATTGATCCTTCCTACTACTCTGTATTGTGGGCTCCTTGTAGCCAGGTCTGATCTACGAGACAAGCTGTTTCAATGGATCCTGCCAAAATTTCTTCTCTTGGGATTGTATTTGAACATCGTCCCACCTCTCACCTAGAGGTATGGCTGCATGTGCTCCCTCTGCCCATCTGGCTCGAAATTCCCCCCTAATGGAGGTCACTACTTGAGTGGATGCCTCCACTCGGTATCCTATCTGCTTCTCCAATTGTCGCTGCTCCACAAACTGTTGAGACTGCTTATGAGGTTGCATGTTGAGAGGTAATTTGTGCTCCCTCTCAACCACCAAGTCAGTAACCCCTTCTTTTCTCCTCAAAGCTTGCATGCGTCTTCGACCTCGATAGCATACAGGTTCTTGATTCTTACACTGATCTATTTCACCCGTCCTGTGGCAATGTGTCTAAGGAAAACGTTTGATTTTCAAAACATCACATCATAACCATGGTCTTCCAATACTGCTACGGAAACAAGATTCTTCCTTAGTATTTGAACATACAAAAAAAATATCATTTTGATATGGGAGACAAATCCCTCTGAAAGGTAACTATACTTATGTCGGTCCCGCTATACCTCTCGTCTTCTCCAAACTCTATGTTCTGTTGGAGGTCCTTCTCCTCCAAGTCACTGAAAAGATCTCTATTCCTCGTCATATGGAATGACGCACCGTTGTCTAGATACCACATGTATCCCCTTACAGTGTTGGCCATGCATGCAATGAGAGTAAAATCAAGCTTGAATTGTGAAGCTAACTCTTCTCCCGTTGCAATCTTACTCACCTTCTTCAGTGGAAAATTTGAGGCATAATGTTCGTGCTCGTGATGGTGAAAACACTTGATCTTGGAAAAGTCTCTCTTACCCTCTTCGCCTTGGGAATTTTTTCCCTTGGCTTTATTTCCTTTTCCGACTAATGAAAAATCTTCTTATTTGTCAGTGTTGGAGGTCCCGTCTTTGGTGCTCCTCTTTATCTCTTCTATTACCAAGTCAGACTACAAACGCTCCCAGTCTAGTAGCTTCTCCCTCCCATTCACAGAGTCCTAGTAACTATGCCAGCTCTTGGGAATGCCTAGAAGAGCTAGGCTCACCAAATCATCCTGGGCTACTTTCACACCAACACTTCCAAGCTCATCTCGACATTGAGTGAACTTTTTCAAGTAACCTAGGTATCATCTCACCCTCCTCCATCTTCGATATTTCGAGCTTGTCCTCCAACTCCAAATTCCTCTCGTTCTCTGCCGCTATTCGTGACAGATCTCACAAGGTCTTACATAAAGATATAGATTTGCCTTCCCATATAGACTCGATACAATATGATCTCGAACTCCCTTTAACAAGATCCGTCTCGCCTTTGCTACCTTCTTCGTCCATGCATCAAGAAGTTGAGAACCTACTGCTATGGGTTGTGGAATATCACTGTCTATGAATTCCTTCAGTCCATTGTCCTCGAGCTTTGCCTCCATCCTATCCTTCCATGCTATGTAATTCGAATTTTCCTCAAGATCATATTCGACTCTCAAGCCATTTTTGCTTGCTCCTGAAGAACAAATTTGCAAATTCGAATGTGTTCAAGAACAAAATCAATTTATTCTCTTCTATTGTGATTCCTAACATTGTTATACCATGTAAAAAATCTATCAATGGGATTCAATATGATCTTATAATGAACTAAAACAAGATACTGAATCCTTCCTACAATTTGTGGGAACAAAATACGATCACATAATCACATATAAGTAAGAGAAATAAGTAAATCAATTGCACAACACAAGATGTTTATGGGAAGGCAATTGCTCAAAACCTCGCTATCTATATATTTCCTATGGTCAAGATCACAGAACAATACAATGTTATTCCTCACACTGAGAAACCTCTGCACTCTCCTGACATTCTCACTCTGATCCTACTCGAATCTCGCTTGTGATCTAAGCAAAATCGGTCTAATATTTAACCTCTTGCTTGCGACTGCTTGCCCAGCATTACTTACACATTCTTGGGCTATTTGAGCCCCTATTAATTATGAAAATACCAATTAATGATTGCGCAATCCTTCAAGGCCTTCCCGATGACATCATGCACGGCCCGTACAATTTTCTAATAATACAACTGATAGATCTCTTCCCTTTAACCCCAGTCTCAACTGGGCCTTTCGTAGAACTAACATGCAACATTTATTTATAGGGAATTATCAGTTAACTGATTGATCACTACTTGTGAATTAAATCAAATTTAATTCACTAGATCTATCACTAGCTCATCTCTCAGTTAGAACTAGTTTAAGTGGTTTTAACTCAATTAATTGAGTTAACTAATTACAACTCATAAATAATTGTAACTAGACCCCCTAAAAATATAAAAATTCTCTACATGCCTCCTCTTTGACCTCTAACTCGAATTTCCTAAGCTCACTGAGTCTTCTTTACTCGGTTAACTAATACAACTTGTCATGAGATGAAATTACAATTTTTCTTCCAATTCAATTAAGGGAAAATTAAATAAAAAAGTCTCATATGGTGCCATTTATGGGTTTCATTTTCTGGTTTCCATTTCTAGATGCCATTTTCAATGTTTCTTGTTGCCAATTTCGACATTTCCTGTTATGTGTGTGTGTGTGTTTTTTTTAAATGTATATATTTTTAATCACATATTAATTCTTTTATAATTCATAATAATTAAGTTGATAGGTGTGTTTATTTTGAAATAAGGTTTCTATAATTTTAATTTAAATATCACCCTAGATCTATCTTATTTATCGATCCATTAAGCGCCTAGAGGGATCAAATATCTCAAAGTGAAAACCTCTTTTTAGAGTGCAAAACTTGAGGAAAGGTTTACATCTCGAGGGATTTGATTCCTCTTAGCCCTTGACATGTCTAGAATTTCGATGGATCTAGGTTGGTTTATATATATATATATATATATACCATCACCAAAATCAAGGGTTCTCAAAAGCTTCAGCCCAAAAACCTTCTGTGCAAAAACCGAGTAAAATATTTTATTTTATTTTAGTTATCAAGTGGACATTATTAATATTTTATTTTTTAAAGGAAACGATTATGCATTTCATAAAAGCATATCACATATTAATTATTTTATAATTCATAATAATTAAGTTGATAAGTGTGTCTATTTTGAAACAAGGTTTCTCGAATTTTAATTTAACTATCACCCTAGACCTATCTTATCTCTCAATCCATCAAGCGCCTAACAACTAGAGGGATCAAATCTCTCAAAGTGAAAACCTCTTTCGAGAGTGCAAAACTTGAGAAAAAATTTATATCTCAAAAGATATGATCCCTCTCAGCCCTTGATAGATCTAAAGTTTAGATGGATCTAGGCTGGTTTATATATATATATATACCATCACCAAAATCAAAGATTCTAAAAAGCTTAAACCTAAAAACAGAGTAAAATATTTTATTTTATTTTATTTCAAATATCAAGTACATTAATATTTTTTTTTTTTTTTTAAAAAAACAGTTATGCATTCGTAAAAACATTATGGTTTGAAGGCCAAAACCTTGTACATATAATACCAATATTTCTTCTACAACAGTCCAAAATTTCCCTAAGAAATCGACACTATTGTTGCAGGCAGCACACGATTCTCGACCCGGAAGCTCAACTTTTGATGAGCTAGCCACAAACGATCCAAGAGGTCAAGTCTATGCAACAAGAGCTCACATTGGGCCCGAGATTCCATCATTATTATTTATGCATTTCGAGATATATACTCACTCCAATATTCCAAGGTGTTTGCCAGACGAACCATCGCATTATCAAATCCATCCTCTGCATAGCCATTATCATTCTCCAGACCTAATAGCAAATTCGACGAAGAGTATCTCAGATCCTTGACTCTACACTTGCCCATAAGCGTTGGTGATCAATATGTAAATACGAACAATCCTGTCGTGATTTGAGTCCTTTGTTATCACCATAAATGACATCAGGAATTGCAAGTACCAACTGACCAAGATCCATAACGGCAAGGATGTCATCCCAAGGAAATTCCAATTTGGCTAGAGAGTTCACGCATGCAAACTACACTACAGATCCATGATCGAATGTTTCCCACATTCGAGAGGCTTTATTAACAATATTTATTATTAATCCGAAGCTCTATGCAACATGACGAATGTTTCCCAAGTGTACTCCATATGAATCAAGGGTCATCATCATACTGAAGGAATTAATGCGGATTCAAAGTGATGCTTGTCCAGCTTAATCAAAGAGAACGGGCCCCTTAATCTTAACCTTTTTATTAACATCTCTTGAGAACAAAAACACATCAATTTTGTTCTTCATGGGATTTCCTTGGCTTGAAGGAACCCATCATTAATCTTTAGGATACCTTGTTCTAATGACGATCCCTGGTTAGCCAACAAGTCATCCTCCATGGTAAAATTTAGTTACATCAAATCTTTCCATTAAGATTTTAATCTTTTGGAGAATAGAATTAGAGGGTTGAAAAACCATCATTTGATGAATTCTCTTTGAGATGGCTAACTTTGATCGTTACAAAAGGGCTGAATATTCGGTTTGGTTGTTGGTACAGGTTCCTAAGCCCTAAGAAAATTGGATCTCCCTTTCTTCGTCGGGGAGAAAAATAACCCCTCCTGCTCCTACCTCTCGAGAGCGGACATTAATAATTAATAATTATATTTTTTTATTAATTTAATTTATTTTTATTTTTATGTAATCGAAATGAGTCAAAATGTTTACATAACAAGATATCACAACATATCTTCCATAATATTTAGTACAATTAGGTGAATTGTAGGGATTTAAACTCCATGGAATATCCACATAATGTTTTTAGTAGTAGTGAGGATAGAAGGTGGAAATTTATCTTAAAGGTAATTATGTCATTTTAGCTATTCAATCTAAATTTAAAAAGGTCATGTCCACGAGCGACATTGAACTCTTATTGCTTTGTTATTTTATTATGTTTTTCTTCTTACATGTTTTTTTAATTGTGTATATGTTTAACTAATATATAAATTATTTTTATAATCAATAAATAATGAGTTTGTCATAAACAGTCATTTTTGGTAAACCATAGCGTTTTCCATACAGAATGTATTCATCTTAAATAATGGAAGATCCAAAATTAATTAATTATATGTGTGTGTGTGTGTGTGTGTGTGTGTGTTATGGAATATATTTGAATTTTTTATTAATAGAAACAAAATTATAATATATAGTTAATTAAAAATATCATATATGTACGTTTGTTTCTATAAATAAAAATATATATATATATATATATATATATATATATATATATATATATATATATATATATATATATATATATATCAACTCAATTAAAATATATCATATATTATGTCAATTGCTATATATACAAGGTAGTAAGGAGAGTTGAGAGAGGTTCGGTCCACTTTGCTGTTGCGCACAGCTAAACAACGCATGCAGCTAACCTAGTCGCTTCTCCTTGCCGCCATGGCCTTTAGAGGGGGATCCAAACCCCTCCCACTACCACTAGAGGTGAGCGCCTTCTAGAACCTGGTGGCCTCATGCAGCAAACGACCTCCAACGAAAATGCAACAGAAGTTTGTGAAAAAATTGGATAGTATCCCCTCGGTGGCACTCCAAGAAAAAGAAAATTGTAGATCTGGCCTGAATATTGTCGAAAGAGGCCTCATAGGGCAGTTCACGGACCTCTAGCCATCTCCCAAAGCAGTGGAAGACTGGGTACAGAGGAACTAGACCCCATTAATCAAAGAAGGTATCAAAATTTATTTTGTTGGCAAAGGCTTCTTCATGTTTTTGTTTGAAAGTGCAGAGGATAAAAGCCTCAAATTTAGGAACGGTCCATAATTCATGGGACTGTAAGGCCTAAATAAGTGGTTGCTTGACTTCGATCCCACCCAAGACGTGCCCTCTGCGGTTCCAGTATGGGTGCATCTCCCTCGCCTCCCACTGCATTGCTGGAATCAGAAGTCCCTTCATATTATTGGTAATACCCTCGGGAAATATATTGACCAAGCTATTAGAAAATACTAGTACTCTTGTGCCCACATCTGCGTCGAGGTAAAACTGGAAGAAGGGTTGTCGGAAGCCATCAAACTAATAGTCGTCGACTGGTCCCATATACAAGAGCTGGACTATGAACAACTCCCTTTCAAATGCAGACATTTCCATGACTATGGACACTTCACAAGACACTACAAGAAAAAGGCTGAGGAACAGAGTGAGAAATCAAAGGGTGAATAATGGACCCTAGTCTAGAAAGAAAGCCTATCAAAAGAAAGTGGAAAAGGTGCGATAAAGGGGAACACCACAACAAACCAGGTGACCAAAGAGAGGAGCTCCATCCCCATCCCAGATGAGGCTACAACCCCCAATGACAAGGAAAGCACTCCTGCAGACCCCCCAGAAACATCCCCGGGCAGCATGGAACAGAATGCACCTCCCTTCTAATAAAGACAACGAAGAAACAATCCTCCTTGGAGCATCCCAGGGCAACCCCTCTAACCCTTCATATGCAAAAATTACAAGAAAAAATCCGGCGACCAACTCCTTCTCCTTAGAGGATGAGACCTTTGATAGGTCCTTGAAAAGAGCCGGAAGGAAATCTCACAAAGAAGTTAGGCAAGAGGAGGCAGAAAGGAAAAAAACGCAATGAAGCCAACCCACAATAGAGATGTCTATTGGGAGAAACACTAGAACAAGGCCTCCCAAGGAAGGAGTCACTAACCCCTCTACCGGTAAATAATGCGTCTACTCTCTTGGAATTGCAGAGGCTTGGGGAACCCATCGAAAATCGAAGCCGTCAAATACCTCTTAAAAATAGACCCCCAGACATCATCATGATCTAAGAGACTAAAATCGAAGGGCTCGCCCTTCTCGACATCAGCAAGTTCAAGTGGAAGAAAAACGTAAGAAAAGCAGTAAGCTCAAAGGTCTCCTAAGGTGGAATAACTACTCTATGGTCTGAATATTACTTCCCTCTGCACAAATCCCATGAGACCCAGCACTGGATCTTCACTGAGCTAAGCATCATACAAGTAAGTTGACCTTCGCTTGATTCAATCTTTATGTCCCTGTACTATATGTTGAAAAAGGAGAATGTTGGAACTCTCTCTTTGCCTTTCTAGAGCTTCATTCCCCCAGTAACATCATTCTGGTTGGAGACCTAAACATGGTCTTGAAACCAAAATAAAAGAGAGGAGGTAACATCAACAGGGATCAAATGTTACCCTTGGTGGAAGATCTTTTCCAGTAGTGGGATATCCTTGATTTAAACCTAGTGAGAGGCCTATACACCTGGATCAAAAACAGAACCGGGGATAAATATATTTCTGCCCATTTGGATAGGTTCTTAGTCCAAGGCACATTACTGATGAAAAAAATGATAATCTCAACAAAAATACTCCCCAAACTAACCTCGGACCACAAGCCCATTCAACTACTTTTGGAAGTAGAAGAAGACTTGGGCCCAATCCCCTTTCGGTTCAACCCTCTTTGGATTGAAAGAGACAAATTATTTGATATTGTTCGAGTAGCCTAGGCCAAATGAATCACCGGTTCCTCAACCCCTGAAATAATGGATAAGGAAGCCCATCAAAACCCCAACCAACTAGAGAATAGAAGTGGTCCAGTCATTGGAGACCCTGCAACTGGAAATGGAAGGAAAAAACATCACTTCTGAGGAGCTTGGCAAGGAGATGCAAGCCCAAAGTTCCACAAAGCAAGCCCTGAAAGAATGGATAAGGAAGCCCATCAAAACCCCAACCAACTAGAGAATAGAAGTGGTCCAGTCATTGGAGACCCTGCAACTGGAAATGGAAGGAAAAAAACATCACTTCTGAGGAGCTTGGCAAGGAGATGCAAGCCCAAAGCTCCTCCTACCGCTCCTTCCGTATGGAAGAAGAGTACTGGAGAATCAAATCCCATAGCCAGTGACTCAAGGCAAGGGATCGGAACACCTCCTTCTTCCACCATCAATACAAAGCCCGCCTTACTCGCAATCACATCATGGAAATCGCAATAGCTGAGGGACAGGTTTGCAAATGGTTTGACCAAATCATATTAGCAACAGAGAATCACTTCAAAAACCTCTATGGTCCAGGGATAGATGAAAATGATGAGGACACAATAAACCTTCTTTCAAACACCCCCCACCTTGTCACTACAGAAGACAACTCTACCCTCACGAAACCCTTCTTAGAAGAAGAAATAATCAAAGTCATCTGGTCTTGGAACCCGACAAGGCCCCTGGCCCTGACGGATTCACGATCCACTTCTACAAAATCTATTAGGACATAATAAAAAATGACTTGCTGAAAATGATAAAAGGATTTTTGAGATTGACTTGCTGAAAATGATAAAAGGATTTCTGAGCAAAGCAAAGGTGGGGGGAGGCATTAACTCAACCTTCCTGGCCTTAATCTCGAAAGAAGTCAATCCTGAAACCTTTGGTAGATTCAGACCCATCTCCTTATGCAACGCCTCCTACAAAATACTTTCTAAACTCCTTGCAAATAGAATCAAACCTCTGCTAGGGAGACTAATCTCCAGCTCTCAAGGAGGGTTTGTCAAAGGCATGCACATCTTGGACAATGTAATTCAAGTGCAAGAAGCGATTCACTAGAGCAAGCAGCGGAAAGAGAAGGGGATGCTCATCAAACTAGACATTGTTAATGCCTTTGATAGGGTCAACCTCTCCTTCCTCCTCAAAGTCTTTCTCTCCTCTGGATTCTCCCCTGAGTTTGTCAATATAATAAACTCTTGCATTTAAAAGCCTTGGATTGCACCGCTAGTCAATGGGCGCCCTACATCATATTTTCAAGCCCAGAGAGGATTGAGGCAAGGCTGCCCTCTCTCCCCATTCCTGTACATTCTGATGGCGGATACTCTCAACAGGAAGCTATCAGTGGAGATGAATGCTGGGGCTCTTCTTGGCATAAGAATATCGAATGGTTTGGAGCCCATAAGCCATGCCCTCTTTGCAGATGACTCTCTTCTTCTTGGAGGTGCCTCAACAAGAATAGCAAAAGGCTTCAACTCTGTCCTTCAAAGCTACTGCAAAGTCTCGGGAGCTCTAATCAATGACAACAAAAGCGCAATGTATGGATGGAATGTTGAGCAGCATGAAATTATCCACATAGGGCAGCATCTTGGCTTCGATGGATTTGCCTAATGGGAAAAAATTAAGTACCTAGGACTACCTTTAACACTCGGAGTTAAAAAAATATCTCTGTGGGTTGAAATCATCAGTAAAATCAAAATCAAAATAGCCTCCTGGGGAGGACACTAACTCACCAAAGGGGGGAAATTAATCCTCATCAAAACTGTGCTATCTGCACTCCCCATCTATCAAGCATCTTTCCTTATGGCTCCAAAAAATATCATGGAACAGATCTCCAAGCTCTTGCGCAAATTCCTTTGGCAGGGAGGAAAAGGAAACCACTGAAAAATTCCATCTGGCCAATTAGGAGCTTGTGAAACGTCCAATTGATGATGGAGGCTTACAGATTCGTGATCCCTCCCTTTCTAACCTCGCTTTGGGTTGAAAATTCTTGTGGAAAATGTACGCCGAACCAAAATATCCAGTCAAAAAAATACTCAGAATCAAATATGTGCATGGCATCCCTCTAAGGCTACTGTTGGCAAAAAATACAACGACTGACACACATGTGTGGAACCTCTGCCGCAAAATTTTAACATTTTTTAAGGAAATACTATATCGTATCACTGGTAATGGCAAGAAAACCAAACTCTGGGAAGACATTATAATGGGCCACGCCCCCCTCAGCAACAATGATGAAATCAAATATCGGTGTGACTGGTTGATCCAATCTGGCATCTCCAGAGTTGACGAAATCTCTACCTGGGACAATAACAGGAGTTGGATATCTTGGGATATCCCTAAAGTGCCAGAACAATTGCGCCAATAGTAGCTAACCTTAAAAAATCTGCTGATTGATCTCGCGCCAGTGCACAAGGAATCTGCATATAGTTGAAGCTGGGGAAAATTCGGCATTTATACCACAACATCTGGATACAAAGCTCTTCAAACACGAAAATAAAGAAACCAGCCAACCAAGCTATGGAATCAGGTTTGGGATCCATTTGGACTCCCTAAAGTGATTTTTTTTCTTTTTCTTTTCTGGACTCTAATGCATAATGAGGTGCTAACAGGGGATAACCTGGCCAAAAGAAACATCGCTGGCCCCCACAGGTGCGTGCTATGCAGAAACGCCAGTGAAACTTCGATCCATCTTTTCGTATACTGCTCATTTGCAAAAGAGGTATGGGGCTTCATAATTCATGGTATACAAGTTTCTCGTCCACAACACATCTCAGTGTCTGGGATTTTTTCTTCCTGGAACCGACACTATCCTCACAGCATCCCCAGAAAGTCACTTTGGTCTCGAGTCTGGCTCTCCATTCCTAAATATGTTTGTTGGAAAATCTAGCTTGCTCAAAACGAGAAGATCTTCAATGATACTCTTTGTCCTCCAGCAAAGGTTGCAGCTAAAGCCAAATCTCTCCTCCTTGAATCCGTGTTGCAGCAACCTCGCAAAACTGATATTTTACTCCTCCCCGAAGAAAAGACCTGGATGGGAGCCCTTGCCCCTCAAGTCAGAAAGAAACCCCCGGTCTCTCCCTTTACCAACCCTGGATGGTGAATAAGAGATCCGGATGACATATTCTAGGTGTGGTGGAGAAAGCAGAGAAAAAAACGATCTTCTTTGATGGTGCATCCAAGGGAAACCCCGGGGCAGCAGGTGTAGGTGGCGTTCTCTATTCCTCGGATGGAACAAGAAGAGATAATTTCTGTTGGGGACTTGGACAACAAACAAACAACCAGGCAAAGATTTTAGGCCTTCTAAAAGCCTGTCACATTGCTCGCGATAGAGGCATCAAAGACTTCCAAGCCTTTGGCGACTCAGAAATCCTTATGAAGAAGCTAAACACGGAGGATCATTTTAACAACGCAATCCTCAACAAGGTTGTTGTGAAACCAACTCCAAAAAGAGAAGAAAAGAGATATCAACGCCTTAAAAATAAGCCACTTCGAGGGGGTAACCTCCAATACATTACATGAATGAACAATTCTTGGATGATACAAATGACAAAACCTCCTTTCTATATATAGGAGTCCATGGGGCCACAATGTAATCCTAGTGGGGCCACAATGTAATCCTAGCCGACCTAACAATAATAATGTAAGGGCACAATAATAACAATATGGGGGTTACAGGGGTACAACAATAACAATAAGGGGTTTACACTAACAACAATAAGGGACTATACTAGTAATATAAGGACTTAACATACTCCTCTCCTTCAAAAAAGTGTTGTCCTCAACACTTGAGTAGCTCCGGGTGCTTCTGTATAAAATTCTCATCCTCCCATGTAGAATCTTCAGTGGGTAAGTTCTTCCATTTGATGAGATACTTTGAAATTGATCGATTTTGTAGTTGTCGAGTTCTTGTTTCCGTGACTGCTTCAGGTTCCAATATGGTTTTTTCTTCCTCATCAAGTTCTGGAAATATTGTTTGAACTGGAAGTTTGTCCCCTATAACCTTTTTAAAGCATGAAACATGGAAAAATGGATGCACTCGCGAAGAAGTAGGAAGTTTTAATTTGTATGCCATAGTACCAATCTCCCACAATGACCTAATTATGGACTAGTTCAGTAGAGATAACTTGTATGACTTTCCACATGTCACTGTTTGCTCCTTCGCCTCTGAAATTGATAGACATGAAACTACAGTCTGTGTGTTTCCAGTCACTCTTTACAGAATTCCAATCCGATGCTCTGAGAGAGAGTTATGAAGCTTTTCCCACGATCACCTCTTTGAGATGAAATTCGGGAGCCTGACAAAGACCTAACTTCCATAGATCATATCTCCGAAAATGTTGTGAACCAAGATCTAAAATTTTTATAGGAGGTTATTTAGTATTTCAACTTCACTCTGTGAAATTTTCATCTTCTGCAACCTTGTAGACAAATATTTATAGTGAAAATTCCGTGATGACCTGTTTAGGTTAAATTCAGGAGCCTGCAAAAAGCCCTAACTTCCACAGATCATATCTCCGAAACTATTGTGAACCAAGATATGAAATTTTGCGAAGATGTTCCTCAAGATTTTTTCTTCGCGCCCTGAAAATTTCAGCTTCTGAGACTTCGTATAAACAAAGTTATAGTGAAAATGCCACGATGACCTATTTGGAGCAGCGAAACCCTAGAATCCAAAGCTCCGATACCAAATGTTGTGAAACCAGCTCCAAAAAGAGAAGAAAAGAGATATCAACGTCTTAGAAACAAGCCACTTCGAGGGGTCAACCTCCAATACATTACATGAATGAACAATTCTTGGATGATACAAATGACAAAACCTCCTTTCTATATATAGGAGTCCATGGGGCCACAATGTAATCCTAGTGGGGCGACAATGTAACCATAGCCGACCTAACAATAATAATGTAAGGGCACAATAATAACAATATGGGGGTTACAGGGGTACAACAATAACAATAAGGGGGGATACACTAACATAATAAGGGACTACACTATTAATATAGGGACTTAACAAAGGCATTACGAAGACTAAAGATTATGCTACTCGACTTCACCTCCTATCAATTCTTCCACATCCTCAGAGGCTTGAACAACGAAGCAGACTCTATGGCAAATAAAGGATGTCTTCTCTCAATAGGAGAATTCAACATAAATGAGGAAAGACCCCTTCAAACTTGCATCCCATGAAATGAGGTATAAATTGTAACAAGAATGTTCAGGCACTGTAACGGTACTGGTGGATTGACACAAACCCAACCAAGCACTGATCGTCGACATACATCTCAAATTAATATATATATATATATATATATATATATATATATATATATATATATATATATATATATATATATATATATATATATATATATATATATATATATATATATATATATATATATATATATATATTATAAATTTGTTTCTATTAATAAAAAATTCAAATATATTCCATAACTTTATATTTTAGTTAAATTAATAAGTATATAAACCCCCCTCTCTATGTGATATCAGAGCTTTAATCAATTAAAAAATAGGAATATTTCTATATAGAGAGATGTGAGATTTATATAAATATAAATAATATTATTAAGAATCAACCTAAATTTATGTTCATTGTTAACTATTTATCAACAAATCTTCAAGATGAATCAAATCTCTCGATGTGCAAACCTTTTTTTGAGTTCAAAACTTGATGAAAGGTTTGCAAAATATTTGATTCCTCTTAGAGTTTGATACATTTAAAGTTGAGATGGATCTATATTGGTTTAAAATAGATTTATAATTTGTTTAATTACACCGAAAGGCATTATCTCTGTGAGGTTGGGGTGAGCAAACATTGTTCACCCCAACCAGTCACAAGGCTGAATTTTCGTCCTCTTATGTCCACTGAAAAAAATACACGTCTTGTTCTGCCACCGTTTGAAAATATGACACGTCGTGCTCTGCCACTATTTAATTTGCTATTGCGAGAGTCGCTTCAAGCTTAGGTGATGTCATGGCGACTTCTTCCTCTCAATCCTATGCGTTTTGAGTTCCAATGCCTTGCTCCATTGTATACTGCTCTACAGGCGAGTGGTGTTAGAGCCATTGCCCAATATGGATTTCCAAAGAACTAAAACTGGCATCGAGAAATAGGATTTGGAATCACTTCTAGCTAGCCTTTACCACACAGGATATCCCCTTAGAGCCCTGTATTTCCAAATTTGCTTGGAATATTTCATGGAAGGAGAAAGGGTGAGAGTATTACCTGAATGATTTCACAGTTTCCACGCAGATTGCATAGACGCATGACTTCTTTCCAATGCTTCTTGTCCTTCATGTCGACACTATCTCCTCTGTGCATTGTCCAAGAAACCGTCGGGGTTCTCCCAGCCATAGGGAAGCGTGAGAATGGATGTTATCGAAAGAAATGAGTGTTGCAGAAAATGATGTCCAGTATTTCTAGATTTCTAGGGACGATTCAATAATGGCAGCTTCTTCATCTCTACCTTCTATCAAATCTGCAAGTGACTTGGAATCCAGTAATGTTGTTGAGACTAGGAAATCATGACCAGCAAAATTGGCTAGCATTGGAAGGGCATAATGCACAAATTGATGTGGGTATCTATGAGAGTGTCCAGAGTGGAAGCTACAAAGAGGGTGCAACACAGTTGCAATCTGCTAATTTGTATGTATATATTAGACCAGTTCAGAGTTCAAGGCACATATGTGTTTAAATTTAATATACTTTATACAAAATTTCAAATCAATTTCATTGTAACATGTCACATTGATTTCAAGATTGTGACCTGAAACCATGTTCAACTGCTCACGGATAACAACTGCAATTGAGTAGGACATCAAAGTAATTTATTAAATTGAATAAATATAACAAGGATAATATACCTTTGAGGAAAAATAACGATAAACTTTCATTATCGATTACTATTAAAACAACCATTAAACAACATATTCAAAGGAGGCCCGACGATTATTTCGTGTACATTACAATCACGGCATCAAAAGCGTCTTATATAAGCCATTCATTCATCCAATGGTCATGAAATCACCCACACAAATAGATTAAATGCTGATAGCAATAAAGAACTTGATTTCAAAAAAGTTCCAAAATATTACATGTATGAAACAATAGTTATCATCAATCTGTCTAAAAAGACTTGTAATAGTAGCAAAGAATGGCATATGTACAAACCCTCCGTGGAACTTCAGAGGCAAGATGCCAACAAAATTTAAACTGTATAAATTTTCTCCGATGCTCATATTGTAACTTAAAATTACGAGCTGGGCCGGAGTAGAGTCAAAGAAAAAAGGTTTAAACGCAAAGCACACAAACCTTAAGCCTTAGCTTAAGCTTGCGCGTGGTCCTGAGCCACATCAAATTATTTAATTGGAGTAGCGAAACTCCATACGAAGCCATAGGGATCCTTCGCTTTTCCATATCGTTGACCCCAAGGGTGCTTTGCTACCTCCTCAGTTACAGTTTCTCCAACCTCCACCACTAGTTTAACTGCCACATCAACGTCATTCGTCTCCAAATAGAAAATCACTGAGGTGCCCTTTAGGGCCACCGACGATTTCACCTCTGCGCTGTCCACCTCGGTGTCATCACAGACCATAACCTCGGCAGCACCGAACTTCAAATGGGCATGAAGGATAAGAGGGATATCTTGGTCAGCCTTATGCTTGGGATGATGAGACTTCGCAATTTATTTAGCGCTAAACACACACTTATAGAAACTTATGGCATTCGCAGCATGTAGAGCCTCCACAATCAAATGCGGTTTCAGGATAAAGAACATCAACAGCTTGGCCATAGCACCGTTTCCCTTACCGTTCTCTGCCACAACCGCCACATTATCCTGAGCCATTTTCTCACTTGCACTCACAAATACAAAACACTCCTCTTAGAAAGAAAGCGGAAATGTAGACGATCAGACTCGAACAACTGTCTATTGTGGATTGGAATATTGTTTGGGCTTTTTGGACTCTTTGGAAATTAATTTAGCATGCATATTTGTCATTGGAGATCTTTATAGCTTATCTAAGCAGGTGGAGTTTATCTATGATATGGGGTTAGTGGGGTTATGAATTATGTATATTGGGTCATATGATAAACAATGGATGAGGAACTTAGATTCTGGCCTAATAGTCATTTTGTTTATCAGTGATATTACACTCATATATATTAAATAAGTTTAGAGTATTTTTAAAAAGTAATTATGTTTGGTTAAGAGTTTTTATTTTTTGAGGGAAAGAAATATGTTAAAGATTAAAGGCTCAAAGGAATGTGGCTATGAGTCAACTTGTATTAATGGCTATTCCCATAATTAATTTGAAAAGTAAATTGTGATAAATTTTCTCGTTATATAAAAAACTATATATAGATATGTATATTTTTTTTTTTACATGAACTATTAATTTTTTATTTATTTATGGAGCTAGGTTGGGCCGGAGCCTAAACAACCTCGGTTACAAAGCCTTTTTTCAAAATCCTCAAATAGTCAAGATTTGATTTTACATAGCTGAACTTCATGGGATGGGTAACCAGATAGGATCTTTATCATTTTTTGAGAATTCCCCTTGATGTAAAAGACAACCTGCATTTGCTTTTGTGTCCGCATATTTATTTAGATTTCGCAGAATATGATAGAAGGAGCTAGATGTGAATCTTTGCAATAGCTTCCTGAGTCTCTACGATGTCTTGTTGAGGGCTAAGTTGCTGAAATGATCTCCCGTGTTTATGATTTTAATCAGGATTTTCGAGTGTATGAAGACTTGAATGTATTTTTCTCCATTCTCCTGCGCAATTTGACAGGCCTTAAACATTCCTAAGATTTTTGCATGGTTGTTGGTATTCTGCCTAAGGCCCCAACTAAAGTCGTTTTGATTGTGGCCCGATCTGTAATAAATAACTCCCCTAGCTCCAAAATTTCCCGGGTTTCCCTTTGAGGCTCCATCAAAAAATATTGTGGCTCTGTTCTGGTTCTGCCCCCAGTTTTTAAATTCAATCTCTAGGTTCCGAAGTCTCCACTCCGGGTTGTTGCATGGTCGAGAGAGAGTCTTGATTCAAGAGGCTGTCTTAAAAGGTGTGCCTATCGAACTAATCACATCTGGAGAGAGGTCACTACTTGACTTGTGGGGAAGGTTTACCAAGTTCTTGATTAGTAAGGGTTTTGCTTTGGCTGTAGCAACAATTGGGGAGTAAATTTTGTTGTTGAAGATGGCTTCATTCCTTTCCAGCCACATTTCCCAATAGACAAATTTTGGGATGGCATACCAGATGTTAAACCAAAGAGACTTTCGATTTAAATCATGGGGAGAACGTCCGGACCAAGTGGTGAAGAGGTTGGTGGTTGAAATCTGCATTGGGGTATGAGCTTCCAGCCCATGCAGAGCTTTTGCCCACACTTCTTGGGCATACACATAGTAAAGAAAAAATGATCCATTGTCTCCACTACTGTGCAATAGAGTGTGCATCTATGAGGACCAGCTATTCCTATTTTTTCCATATTTTCACTTGTTAAAATGTGCTTATGAATGAGGAGCCATGCAAAAAAATTTACCTTAGGGAGGCCGACTGGGTCCTAAATCTGTTTCCGAAGCGTTGGATTGCCCAAAGGATTGCTGCGTTGGAGGGCTTCGTATCCTTGGGTAGCTAAGAAAACTCATTTTTCCCCATCCCCAATTGTCTTTTGATCTGCGTTGTATTAAAGCCAACCCAGCCAAATTCGAATAGAGGAGGCGTACTTGATGCTACAACCATTCAGGAGGACGTGGAATACTCCAGTCCAACCAATTACCTTCATCATCCCAGCAACATATGTCCTCCAATTTTCTGATGCCAAGATTCTTTAGCCAGTCTCGTAGCTCTGCGTATCCCTGGGCAATGTTTAGAGGTTGTAGCCCCATAATTTTGTCATCCCAAAGATTGATGATTTTCCCATTTCCAGGAATTCTGTAGAGTTGTTCCTTGAAAAACTCCCAACTGTGAGTGCAGAGTTTCCATAGAGTGGTTCCCTTGCTTGTTGCACCTTTCTCCATATTGTGCAATGAGTGTCCGTGCATATATATTTTGATGAAGACTTGACTGACCGAGTGTTAGTGATTCAAAATTTTTTTCCATAACATCTTTCCACCCAAAGCCAAGTTGGCCATACGAGGGTCTCTAACTTGCAGGCCTCCTTCTAAAAGAGGTTTTTCACAATGTCCCAATTTACCAAGTGAAATTTCTTTTGATTTCCCTTACCTCCTTTCCACAAAAAAAATTCTTAACATCTTGGAAAGCTTATCTGTAATCGATTTAGGAGGCAATAAGAAGGTTGCTTGATATAATGGAAGGGAGGAAAGAACATAATTAACTAGTATGATTTTCGCAGCTGTGGTGAGCCACTGTCTCCCCCATACTTTCATTTTTGCCTTGATTTTTTTGAGTATCTCAACCCAACGGAGGGCCTTGTTGATGCCCAGGGATAGTGGTAGACCAAGGTAATCGATTTTATCCCATCTTGCATAGCCCACATATCCAAGAACTTATGCAATTTGGTTCATGGCTCGCTGATCAATCTCCCAACCATACATTTCACTTTTTATCTTGTTGACCAAAGCTCCAAAGACTCTGCAGAAGCTTTGAATAGTTTTCTTAAATGACCTTGCAATTTTTAATGAGGATCCTCCTAGAAGAATTGAATCATCAACAAACAAGGCATGGTTGATTGGATCAGTGCCACTCACCGCCCTAATGTCAAGGAGTGCCCCATTGATTTTTTCTTCATTTAACTTTCTGCTAAGGGAATTAGCCATCAATATATACAAGAAGGGGGAAAGAGGACAACCTTGTCTAATTCCCCGCGTGGCTTTTAAGTAATTGGCTGGCCTTCCGTTGACCAAGGGAGAAATCCACGACTCTCCAATACAAGCTTTAATTAGCCTATGAAACTCAGAGCTAAAACCGAAAGCAACAAGGAATTGGAGGAGGAAAGAATGTCTTACCCGATCGAAAGCGTTTGCCATATATAGCTTGATTATCATTCCTTTCTCATGACGATGGAGGCTTGAGTGAATGGTTTCTTGCACCAGAGCCACATTGTCTAGAATGTGCCTTCCTTTGACAAACCCACTTTGACTGCTAGATATGAGTTTTCCTAGGAGAGACTTGATTCTATTCGCCAGAAGCTTAGAAAGGATCTTATAGGATGCACTGCAAAGAGAAATTGGCTTGAAGCGATCAAACGAAGTAGATCTCACCCCTTTTGGGATAAGTGCAAGGAAAGTGGATTTTGTGCTACCACCAACTTTGGATTTCTGTTGAAAACCCTTTATCATCCGAATCAGATCAGTCTTTATAATATTCCAACATATTTTGTAGAAGTGTATAGTGAATCCATCGGTACCAGGAGCTTTGTCTAGTTCCATCGTCCATATGACATTGCTCATTTCCTCTTCCGATAAGGGCTTCAGATGGCTGGAGTTGTCCTCCTCCTTTATCAGACTTGGAATATGAGAAAGGTATTCAACACTTTCCTCTTCAATGTCTGATCCATTTTCCGTGTATAACTGCTGAAAGTGTGAGGTAGCAGCCTCATGAATCTTTGTTATACTTTTATGCATAGTCCCCTCAGAGGTGGTTATTTTTGCTATGTGATTTCTCAAGAGTCGAGTTTTGATTTTCTTGTGAAGAATGCAGAGTTTATATCTCCCGATTTTAGCCAGAGGTTGCGTGATTTTAGTCTTAAAGTCTACTCCTCCAATTTGAAGGCATGAAGAGTGCTTTGTTGGGCATATTTCTCACATTGCAAATCAGAGTAGGTGATTTCCCACAGTTCCATTTCCATTTTCATATCCAACAGACTCTCGGAGGCCTTCTTTCTAAGGCTAGTGGGAGAGCATGTGGGTTTTTTTAACCAATCCTTCAAGGTTGTTTTGGTGACCTTGAGTTTTTTCTCCCAAACATAGCTTGTCAACACAATGACTGGCTTGGACCAAGATTTTATGATTGTCTCCATAAAAACTTCTCTTTCTGTCCATAAAGGGTTGAATCTGAAGGGGACGGGCCCAAGTTTTTCCTCTTCTTCAATCTACAACAGGATGGGTTTATGATCTGAAGTCATTTTGGGAAATATTTTGGAGATGATTATCTTCTGCTTGGAGAGGAGGGTGCATTGAATTAGAAATCTGTCAAGCCTAGCAGAAATGTGCTCCTTTCTAGCTCTATTATTTTACCAAGTATAGTGTCCAGATTTGGGTTTGATATCCAATAAATCCCAATCATGGACTGGGTCTTCTACAAGGGGAAGGATGTGATCCTTGCTAATTTTGCCTCCTTTTTTCTCCTTTTGATCAAAGACAAGGTTGAAATCTCCAACAAGGATTATATTCTTAGGTGAGTAGGCTTCTAGAAAGTATAAAAAAGTTAGCGAGCAGTCCTTTTTTTTTCCCTCATAGAGCACTGACACTTAAAGATTAAAGAGGATAAGGGAGGTCTTACTTGCAATATGCTGGAGTTCGGTGTAGATCCAATGTTGCATTTCGAAGGAGCTAACAAGAAGAAATTTGTCATCCTCCAGAGAGTGGCAAGACCACCACAAGTTCTCCTGACACTTACTGCTTTCCCAAATCTTTTTTTCCATTTGTATTTACTTAGATCAAGAAGGGCAGACCCTTCTATTTTGGTCTCTTGGAGCAAGAGGATCTCAGGGGATTCAGATTTTAGGAGGTTCTTCAATGCTTCCGCTTTTGTGGGATTCCCCAGACCTCTGCAATTCCAAGAGATTATACCAATTATTTACTTGCAGAGGGATGACCTTTGTGAGGCCTGGGTCTAGTATTTCTTCCTATAGACATCTCAATCGTGGATTGACTGCCTTGCATTTTTTGCTTCTCGGCCTCTTCTTCTCTTGCCTCTCTGTGAGACTTCCTTCTGACTCTTTGATGAGCCTCTCGAAAGTTTCTTCTTTCGAGGATCCAGAGGATTCTGGGGGCTTCTTTCTTGTCATTTCTGCATAGGATGGGGAGGTGGTTGCTCCTTTGGGAGATCCATTTTGTATTGAGGTGACATCTTCCTGTATTTTCTCTTCTGTTGTTGGTTTAGGTTGCGGTTCCTCCACTCCATCTTCTGTTTTAGCTATTTGTTCTTCAGGAATACTTAGGATTTCAAAAGGGTTGGTGCTTGCATCCGTAGTTGGAGGGCCTAGGGGCTTCGTCCCTTGCACCATCGAGGTAGGTGCGGTGGTTCCTGTTGGCTTGCTTTTCCCTTTTTTTTGTTGTTCTGTTTATTAGGAGAAAATTTCTGAACCTGTGTCCATTGTTCCTCCTTTAAGTTATCTGTCTCTTCCATTGTTTTCTTTTTACAATATCTGGCAAAATGCCCATATCCATGGCAGTACCTGCACTTAAATGGGAGTTGTTCATAGTCTAGCTATTGGATGTGAGACCAGTCTGCTACCGTGAGTTTGATAGCCTCGGGAAGGCCTTCTTCCAAATCAACTGCTACATAGATTTTTTCACATGAGTACTGATCTTTCTTTTTTGCTCTGTATATGTATTTCCCAAGTTTGTTTCCGATAGTTTCTAAGGATTTAGGGTTCCGACAATGGAGATGGAGGTGTGGAAAATGAATCCAGACTAAAACTGCTGAGGGAACATATTGACTTGGATTAAAATCATGGGTCCATTGTTTCAGATATAGGCCCTGAGGGCCCATGAAATACGGGCCATTTTGGAAGATCAAATTCCTATCTTCTATTACTTCAAAGACGAAGACAAAGAAACCCTTACCTACTAGGAAGCTTATGATTCCTTCTTTGATGAGGGGAGACCAGTTTCTTTGGATCCAGGCTTCGACAGCTTTGGGCGAGGGCCAGAGCCCAGTGAATTTTCTAGCGAGCCCCCTTTCTACAAGATTTAGCGCCGATCTGCAGGGCTCATCAATCGGGAGATCGACTATTGGGATAGTAGCCATTCTTTTAACAAATTTTTGTTGATTTTCGCTTGCTGGGCCCTCAGAGCTGCTTGCCACCAACTTCTTGAGGTCAGAAAGCTCAAGTGGGAGTGAGGAATCGATCTCGGGGCCCCCTCCTGGGGCCATGGCTGCGGAGCAATCTCAGGGGAGCGTTCAGGTTTCGCGTGCGGGCTCCTCAACACCATGTCCTGAAAAAAACCAACATAACATAAATTTCATCAATGCAACAACAAGTACTAGCAACTCAAGTAGAGACCTTAATGTTTTTATTCAAAGATTTAGATGAATTAGATGAATAGCTTTTGTTATTCATTCTTTTCCTTTCTATTTTTCTTCAAATCGTTTAGTTGGATCGTTATCAGTGTAGGGAGAAACACGTAGAGTAAGAAATGCACTTTCGTTCTATGGATAATGAGATTTTGGCCTTCGTTAGCAAGAAGTAGACAGTAGGAAAAGGATGAGCTTCAATGGTTGTTGATTTTTGCGTAAAGGTTGTGGTGATACTTTCATTTTTCAACCGTGTTTGCAATGGATCATATCCATGGAAGCCAAGGGGAACGTCATCGTATTTGTTGCAAAGTTCTTTGGCCATGCAGGTCTCATGTCATTCATTAGAGCTTTGTCGGATCATTTGAGTCTCTATACGCTCAAATGAAAATATTTAAGTGATCAACTTCTCAAATATTTAAATAGGATGTTCATAAGATCAATAAATTTCTTATCTAGATCTCTACTCCGATGTAAATTGAAGCTTTGGTAGATAAGTTCTTGTATCTTCACGCTGATACAAATTTCTCTGTGGGGTTGGGGTGGGCAGACATTGTTCACCCCAACCAATTGCAAAGTCTCATTTTTGTCTACCTCCCTTTAAATAAAATATAACAAGTGGAACAATTGAAACCTGCCATGTGGCTCATCAATTCCAAATTCCACACAATATCTTCCTGATCTCTGTCCTCATCTTCTACCAAATCCTGAATGCCTCGCATTCAGTATTCAACTCACATCTTGAATTTGTATACTCATGCCGCCTCTTTCTGCATTGAACGGCCTTGGACTTCTATATGCCCAAGCCCACACCTGCATCTTTTGGAATTGAATATGTATGCAAGGAACTTTCTCGAAGTGGGATGTTGCAACAAGTTCAAAGATTTTTTCTGTTTTGAGGGGCCTGCTAAAGATGCCTATGTATTTTTGACTAAGTGAAGGTGAGGATGCATTGAAACCTGTTTCCTGAAACCATTGTTGGAGCTGGTGTGTTTCAAAAATATATGGGTTTATAAGAAGGAAAGTGGTGGGGATAGTTCTAATAGTCCTTCCATTGAACTCAATGACATGACCCCATTTGATTGCAAGGAATGGAGTGGTTCTTGAGGTGCCGAGGTCTAAAATTTTATTCCCTTCAACATTACATTGCACGCCTCATAAAGTGACATCGATGTTGTAGCTTGACATGTCACGCAAGGAAAATTATTCCTTCCACATTCTCCACTCCTCTTATCAGCGTTCCTTTGCACCTCTTGGTGCAATTGCTAGTCTTAATAACTTGAAATGTAACATGAAGTAGATGCCTTGTTGCCTATTATGGATTGATTTCTATTAATGTATACCATATATTTGATTTATATGGTTGGGCTAGTAATAATAAAAATTAATGAGTTTGTTGTTGGTGATTAGGGCCATAATTTTGCTTTTGATGTTTGACATAATTGAACTAAGACACGTTCTATAGCCCAATAGGAGGGAAATGTTCATGTTAGTTAAAATGTTAAATTTTAAATTAAATTTTAAATAAATTAATGTCGACTTAATTAAAATGGATCGTATATTGTAATTTTATTTTCATTAATAAAATTACAGACAAATTTTTAGAGGGAAAAAAATCATAATATACATTTCTCATTAAAATAAATTTAATTATTATTGATTCATATTGGTAACCATTATATTTCAAAACACACACACATATATATATATATATATATATATATATATATATATATATATATATATATATTTTTTAACAAGAACTTTATAGATTTCCCCCTATTAGAGTTTCTACAAAAAATGCCTTTCACCGGTTACATTAGGTCGGGCATAGCCCTTAAACTTTCTTCCACTAACTGATCGTAGGCCCCAAAATTTGGGAGTCCACAGATTTTATTTGAGACTATCGAGTCTATCTCCGTTATTCTCCCTATCTTAAAAAGACATACAAACTGTTTCAGTAAAATGCAGAAAAACATAGCAAAATTTATGGTATGGAATCCCACCCCTCACTTCCTTCTGTCAAGAGGAAGCCTGCGAGAAGTGGAACTGCCCTGTTGGCTTCCAAATCAACATCCTTATTATTTTCCCTCAGAACATGAAGAAAGGATGCAGTCCGGAAAGATTTCACCAGAATTCTGATTCTTGAAATCACTCTTGCCAATCTGATATCTGCTGGAGAGGAATCCTCCACAAAGACTTTGATAATGGACTGAGAGTCTCCAATGATACTGACATATGAAATACCAGTAGCCTTTGCTTGCTTGAGACCTTGCAGAAGTGCCAAGGCCTCAGCTTGCATGCTAGTAGACTGCCCTAATCCCCAAGCGAACTTTGTCACGATTATGCCCTCTTTATTTTTGATAATTCCTCCTGCCCCAGCCAATCCGGGGTTGCCTTTCGTTGCCCCATCGAAAAACAAGGAGTATCTGGATTGCTTGAGGAGCAGATCTGATAGATAATTCTCCTTTCCTCTGTATTGCCACTCTTTTATGTCCTTGTGCTGCCTTATATCGCCAGAGAAATGGAGATCCAACGAGGCACCCCATTCTAAGTCTTGCTGGCTTAGATTCAAATCCAGCAAATATTCCCCCAGACTTTCTTTCCATAGACTTTTTATTTTAATGATGATGAACTGCGAATTTAAGCTTTCATCTCTGAAAACTCTTCTATTACGCTGAAGCCAAATTTGCCAGCAAACAAATTTCGGCAAGGAGAGCCCAAAACATATAATTAATAAACATATAAAATTTTAATAAATTTAATTAATAAACGTAAAATTAAAAATATGAATGTTTTTATATATAAAGATGTGAAATATATATAAAATATAAATAGTAATTATAAATTAAGATTCATGTATTGGGTGTTAGGGAGGGGACAAGTGGATGAGGGCATGGCCACCATCCCATCGAGAATAAATGAAGGAGGCATGACCAACCCTCCCTCCATGTCATTAAATCAAGAGCTCGTACATGGGGTGGCGAGGGATTACATTGCATGCACAAACTAGGATAATGCACAGTCGAGGTTTGCCACTTGAAATCTCGACATTCATGTAAAAACATGTGGATTTGCAAGTGGAAAGATCCAGACAAGGCCTTGGTTATCATTATTGGCCTTTCGTACCATGTGAATTCACAAAAATTCAGGGAGGTGACGACTCTGCAACTGAGGCATCAACCAAATTTGGTGCGAGTTAGGTTCTAAATTTCAATTTGATTTCTTTTATAATAGTCAATCATTGATATTTATGGGTGTAGGGTCCAGTGTTGGAAATTCATTTCAAGGTAGAACAATTTTTTGGTTTAAATCACTAGCCCAACGGGGCATTTCTCTGACTTTCTATTGTTTCTATTTGGAGCCAATATCTACTTTGGCTTTCTTATAAATCTCTTAGTATTTTCCTCTCGGGCCAAGAGCCTAACTCTCGGCTCTCTCTGTTTCTCTATTTCTAGTCTCCCCTTCTTGTTTGCATTTTACTTATGGGCTCAACCTTCGCTTCCCCTTCTTGTTATTATCTTAATCTTAAACTGAATGTACAATAGGTTGAGAAGGCCTATCTTAAATCTTACTTATTTTCCTCTCTACCAAGTCTACCTCTCACTCTTTCAACCTTACTCACTTCCTCAAATCCACTATGTTTTTAATTTTTGTCTCTTTAGGTCTTTTCACTAGACCAACCTACCTCTATCTCCCACTTGACTTTAATCTCCCTCAATGGAATTTCAACCTTGGCATTCTTAGGTAGGTAATCATGCTATGATAATAATCTAGATCTCATAGAGGAGATACCTACTGCCGTAAGATGGGTTGTTGAGCCCAATAACATGCAGAGGCCTCAAAAAGGCACTATAGAGATCATATCCCACCTCAAATTTAGGAAGAAATTACTGAGGTATAATGAGGAATAACAATGGAACGAGAATTTTTATTAGATGTGGAAATTACAGGTGACATTTCTGGGTGGATTTTGGATGTTGGGTACACAAGGATAAGACTCAATCAATACATGTACATCATTGATATCTATTAACACCTAAAAATGTTTCTCGGGAGAGTCTTTTGGGACATAAATGAAGCCCGAGAGGAAAAATTGACGATTTTAGATGAGCTGCAACTTACAAGCCAAGGATTGGATCAACGTTTGCAAAGGATTGAAGGCCACCTAGGCCTCCCTCAAGGTCTAGGTTTCTCATTAGGGAGAAACAAAGAACCCATTGCTATCGAAGAATCAAATTGTCTCAAAGCAGGTCGATGCACTCTCTTTACTCTATTGTTGGTTACTTTAATCTTACTTTTTCTAGTATTTCAAGTATGTTAGTTTTAACAGGCGACGAGCCTCATGGTTTCTAATTTTTTTATTTTGGATTCCCAAAACAAAGTTAATTTTTGGATGCTAAAAAAGATTTGATTCTACCACTCTTCTGGAGTCCCTAGTGGTAGACTAAGGGAAACTAGTTTGCTCGTTTTATTCTGCCTTTAATTAAATAAACCTCTTTACCCACAATAGAGAAAAAGGTTTATTTTACCTTATAAATTAAAATAATAATTTATATTTGTAACCATTATATTTCATAACTTCATATTTAAATTTAATCAATAATCATATAAAATCTGTTTGTCTGTCTATCTGCTTGTCTCTCTCTCTCCTTCTCTCTCGCACACACACACACACACACACACATAATCAAGCCATGTATATAACATTAAAAAAACAAATTATAAAGTTATAAAACATGTCAAAGGAAAATGTGTTATTAGGGTTTTGATAAAATAAAAAATAAGAATATTTGTATATATAGAGATGTGAAATTTATATAAATATAAATAATGTTACTAAGAACTAGCATATATCCATCTTAAGGAATCAAATCTCTTGAGGTGGAAACCTCTCTTTGAGTTCAAAACTTGAGGAAATGTTTGGAACTAGATGAATTTGACTCCTTTAGAGGCTAGGTAGATGCCAAGTTAAGGTGAAACTATATTGATTTAAAATAAGGTTATATTTTGGTTAATTTTTATGATTTTTACGTCGAAGGTGTTTTCTATTGTGAGGTTTATCCTCATGACATTGTTCAGATTCGTCGTTTCTGACAGAATCTTGTACATGTGTCCCTCCCCCTCTATTTAACGCTGCACCCCCTCCATTTGATGCCTCCGTCGTCTATTAAACGTTGTCGACGTTCCTTTGCACGATAATGTGCAAATACTAGTTTTAATCTTTAATAATGTAAGATGTATTCTTAGTGCCTATTATGAATTTATGCTTATCTACATATATGTCAGTCATTTGATTTATATGATTGCGCTAGTGCGCACGTGTATATATATATATATATATATATATATATATGTTTATTAGATAATTATAGTTATATTATAGTCAATATATATGTGTATTAAATAAAGTAATTTATAGTTATAACTATATTATAATACCATTTTATGTATAATAATAGCACTATTATACAATATTATTAATTATTTATATTAGTTATAATAATATATAGATATATTATATGTTTGTTTAATTATAAATTAATCAATTAGTAGTATTTGAATTAATATTATAATATATAACACTTTTGTATATTTTAATGTTAGTTAATTAAAATTTTTATTAACAAATATCATGGGGCGTAGAATAGATGGTGACGGGGTGTATTGTTAAGTCACTCTATGATGTGAAGGTCACCGGTTTGAAACTCTCTGGGCAAAAATCCAGCCATGTTAAGGGTTGATGTGACCTAGGCCGGTTGCGATCCCCGGGTGATTTTGACGACTTAGATGCCCCTGGGTAATAGTTTCTCAAGCCACATGTCAAACCTGATGTAATCTCTGGAGAATTTAGACAACTTGACAAACAAAAAAACATTTATATTAAAAAAATATAAATAGTTTATATATAGTTACTAATATATTATGATCTATTATAAATATATACAATCAATCTAATTTAATTAGGTTTAACTATTTTAAATGTTGGTGTAATATATAAAATATTTTTTCTTGTGTTTTTTGTATTTTAAAATTTAGTTAATTTTCGAAAATTGAACAAAAATGAGAGTCTTTTTGGCTATACAAAGCTATAAAGTTGAAAAAAAGGTAGAAAACTCAGCAAAATCTCAAGAAAACTAGGGCCTTACTTGAAATTGCGCAAGAACCCTTCAAATACATTCGCAAATAACATGGTATATATATATAATACACATGCCTAAAGGGAAAAAAACTTGTAATTTTATTTCACATAAACATGATTACATTTTTCATATGCTGAAAGCATTCAATATGAGCGACCTTACAACTCAAAAAGATAGAATTTTTATTAAAAAAACTAAAATAAGCATTACAATGGAGAAGATTAAGTGATATAAAATCACTTATCTTCCCCCTTTCCTTTCTTTTTTTGGACTGTCTTCCAACTCCCTACAAAATAGTCTACTGGGATCATTGCAAAATCATGCATAGGTGTCTCTAATGAAGTTCTTTGTCAAAATCAGAACATTCTTAAGCATGATCTCTCTTTGTGCCCACTGTCCTATCCTCTTTGTGGGCCACAATTTCTTATGGATATGGTTCCTACATTGTTTTTTATTCTACCACATTTTGTTTGTGGTTGGAATTCCCTCCATGTATATGACTAGTCCCTTTTTCTTGGTTCAATGGATTTTCTGTAATTTCTCCTTCTTCCTCCTCCACAGAGAAAGGTTCAAAAGGTTGCCATCCTTTAGTTTTGTGATCCCGCCCCTTTTTCTTTTTAGGTTTCTTTTTTTCTTGGGGGCATTTGTCCTGCAAATGTCCTATTTGGTAACATGCACGACATCTAAAGGCAACATTTTCATAATCCAACAATTGGTTCCAATGGAAGGTTTTATGTTTCAGTTGTATGCGATCTGGTAGACCTTTCCTTAAGTATACTTCTACATAGATTCTAAAAAAACAAAAAATCCATTTCTCCTTTCTTTTGGAGTCCAATTTTTTAAGAAACCCCAATGTGTTTCTAATGTCCTTGAGAACCTTGTGGTGCTAGAAATGAAGAGAGATATTTTGTAACCTCACCAAAATTGGCAATGTTGAGACCACCATTTTCATGGAATCGAAATATGGGAACTAAGGAGTGATGAAGAGCCCTACACTTCCCCAAAACCAAGGTCCTTCTTTCAAAACTCTCTCCTGATCTTCATGGGTATCAAACTGAACAATGAAAAATCCTTTAGAGAAAAGATATATGCCACAATTGTTGGTCCACGTTGAGAAAACCTAATGATGCAAAGCATCGGAATTGGGCTGAAAGCCATTGAATCTATAGATCACTACCCTAGATTGAAGAACATAAAAGAGTTGGTTTGCCTCTATTAGGTTCACCTCCATGGCAGGCACTTGTTTTTGTTGTTTTTCGATTACATACGGTCCAAGATTATATCGTGGCGGGTACGGTGGATCAGAGCGTTGACCTCAAGCCACATCCTTGTAGGAATTTGGTCCTCTTTTGGTCTTCGATCTCAAAGCACCCCCTCCTAGGCTGAAATTCAAGACAATAATGGAGTTTCTTAAAATGTTATATTCCTACAACTAAATTTGATGTTGAATCTACTTCCCTTCATGGAGGATCTGTTGTATGTTTGTAGGAAAGCCTGACCGCTCCTCAATATGCTACTTGAGATTTACCATGTAATCTCTATCTAAGACCCAAAGGAGGATGGATTTATTGCTTAGGGTTTTAATAAAGATCTAGAACTCCTCCCCATGTTTCGACACTTCTAACACTCCGTCCAACTCAGATATGTGAGAGTATGGGGTTTTTGCAGGTGAAGTTGCACTATTGTAAGGGATGGCTAGAAATGATAGCCTTTGATTTGGGTAATCAAGCCTAGAACGTGTGAAGGGACCTTCCTGCTACTAATCAATGGCACACATGGACTAAAAAAAATCGAGGCTGATCGAGTAAGGTTCTCAGCCATAAATCTTTTGCGAGGAGCCGACACCCGCATATCAGAGAGAGGTTCTCCGGACTGCTATCTGGATGAAAGTTAAAAATATCTCGGGGGTTGCCTTCAGTCAATGCCCCATGTCTTTTCACGCTACCAACTACGATCGCAGAGAGAGAACGAGACAATGTGAATGAATGTAGCCCTACCACTTCCGCAACCACACATATCCATTACTGAGAGTATTCTTGGGTGATGTGATATGTTCCTTCCTCTATCAATTGCAGTCGTCGACTACTTGATTCCCCCACTCGTCTAAGGCCAATATTAAATGTGAAATAGCAGGTGCCCCCTCCATTCGAAACCTTAGCATACAGAGCGAGTGTCATTCCTTCCTCCTTTTGTGCTCGATGATTCTAATTGATAGACGAAATGACCCTTTTTTAGGCATTTATTCTGGAAAATTTTGCGCAAAATTCAATAGAGATTTGTAAGAATCATAGGTTTTAGGTGTTTAATCTATAAAGTTTGAGTGTCTGTGGGGCTTTTTAGGGCATTAAATCCATTTATGTATTCAAAAATGCATTCTAAACAACAACAAAAACATAATCTTGCTCAAAATTGTATTGCTAAAATCAAACTAAAAAACATTTCACCTAATAATTAGACTGAATATATATATATATAATCAAAAGATTAATTAACTTAAAGTTAAAGATAAATGATTACTATGATCCTTGTCTTTTATAGGTACTAATAAAAAATAAAAAATAATAATAGTTAAGGAATTAATATTCAAAGAAAATTTTCACAGATTTATTTTATAAGATAATTACTGATAATGTTTATTAATTTTTATTATTAATGATGTTTATTATACAAATAAAGAAAACTATTATTTAAAAAAATGTAATTTTATATTTTTCTATGGTAAAAATGAAAACATTGAGGTTATTGGGAATTTTTTTTTTTTTTTTTTTTGATAAGTGAGGAAGTGGTGAAAAGTAATTAAGTTGTGAATATCTTATCTTGTAAGAGTAATGTAAATTTTAAATTGATGTTCTTCTTTAAATCTCCTTTTTGAATAAAAACTTAGATTTTAAGTAAAAATGCTGATTTTTCTTTTTATTATTTATTATTATAAATGTAAACAATTTATTTGATTAAAATATAAACACACACATAGAAAAAAATCAATTTCCTTTTCAATATAAAGACTATATTGATGTTGCTAGTACTAGGCCCATACATTTCCTCACTTAAAAGTTCACAAGACTTGTAGACAATAAGTCATTATAACAATAAAGTATTATAACTTATCATGTCTCTAATAAAAATTTAAACGTGAATAGAGAAAACAACAGTGATTTTTCCAAACCACTAAAAATAACTTCAATTGACAAATTTTTTATATATAAAATAAATAATTAAAAAGATATTATCATTTATATACTTATACCCTCCAAGTTATTTTTTTAATTGTAAAAATAAGTTTGAAATATTTATTTAACGTTAATTATATAACTATAAACCCCCAAAAAGAAATCCATAAATACGAGGAAATCGAAAGTTATGAAAACATAAAGGTAACCTTTGCAAGTTTCAATATTCAATTATTATGTTAGAATATATTTCTGTACACCATTATAATTTGGAAATCAATTGGCATCCATAGTTTCAAAAGATTGATGTGTAATTTGATTATAATATTGGCACTGCAATTATGGGTTTACTCTAACTCACTTTTGATAGTACACATCAATAATAAAGGTGGTGTTCAATCAACTTCATGTCTTCGTAAAAAGTCTTTTCGGGTCTAATATTGGTAGGTAAAGGTCTTGAGGTATTCGTTATGAATATTTGGTTTTAAGAAGAGAGGATAGGAAAAACAAGCATAAAACATCGGTGCTCTATTAATGTTACTCATAATTTTTTTTATAATTATAATTATTATTATTATTTTTAAATAGTTATTTTTTGGTTAGAAATAATTTCTACATCTAACCAACCACCAATACAAAGCGGTATGTGGGTGAGGGTATGGAGGAAGGCTTGTTCTCTTTCCATTAGGATTATTGGTAATTTTATAATACATTGTTTTTTAATATATTTATTTATATTATTATTATTTTTTAAATTTAGATATTATTGGTTTATTTAATAGCATAAAAAAATCTTTAATAATTTTATGTAATATTATTATTTTTATACTATTATTTTTTTTTTAAGTGAAATTGATTGAAATTCAATAGTGTTAGGAAGCTTTTTATCATAAACTTAACTTAAATACTTTGAATACTTTAATTTTTTAATTTATTTTACCAAAAAAATATTAGAATTGATTCAAAAGAATATTAAAGATTGTATTTATTCATGTATTCTAAAAATACAAATTAAATAATTTTTTTTAGTAAAAACAAAAATATAAAATAATTAAACTATATATTTTATCATTTAACTATTTTACATTTATATATTAAATGTTTCATTATAACTATATTTAAAAAACTAAAAATACCATTAAATAAAACATTAAAATTATAAATTTATTTTTTCAAAAAATATATATATATATATATATAATTTTAAAATAATTAAATTATATATATATATATATATAAAATAATTAAATTAAAGATTTAAGTTTTTAAAGATATGTAAAATTGAATTTTTTTCATGGTCATGAAATTTAATATTGAAACTATCTATATGATTTTTTTGAGTGGTTAAAGTGAACCTTTAAGTTATTGGTTTAACAATTACATACCAAATTGTTAAATGGTATTTATTTTGGTATTTTTTCTATCAATACTATGTCTCTCTACTAATTCATCAATGTATATAGATTCATATGGATTATATTTAAATATGGTAACAAATTAAATATAATATAATTAAAATAATAAAATATAGGGAAAATTACGTTATATATTTTAAAAATAATAATAAAAGTATTATAATTGAGTGATAATATTTTGATTAGATATTAAGAAGATTACATTTTGTCAATTGGATTTATATATGGTCGTTGGGTATAATGGTTGTTATCTTCTCTAACTAGGTTCAAAAAATCCTAGCTAGTAACATGATGAATTATTATAAGCCTCGCTAGTAACATGATGAGTTATTATCTTAAATATTTCTATATTGGTTTTGAGTCTTGTGAACCCTTGAGTATACATGTGGGTTGCCTTGGTACCAATAACCTACTTTAGAGAGACTTTGAATTCTTTCTTCAATGACTAATTTTTTTAATATACATATATACTAGCAATTGCACCAAAAGGCGCAAAGGAACGCCGGAAGGCGGTAGATATGTAAGGGAAGTAATTTTATGAAAATAAAAAGTTTGTGACGATATGGAATATTGGATTTTAAACTGTCAAACATATTTTTTTGTGTTTTTATTTTCATAAAATTACTTCCCTTACATATCTACCGCCTTCCCTTTTCAAGAAACCAGGTAGGTTCTGAAAAACAAAAATGATGAATTGATTTGACTGGGTAAAATCTGTTGTCATTTTTTAGGAGATTGGTTATGTTTTTTCTTCTGCTAATTAATGTTAATAACCTTGTTGTGCAATCATTCAATAGGTTTGTAATATGCTAGGTCAATAGACTGTCGGGTGCTAGGTTAGCAATTTTATGATATTCTGGTTACATTTTGGTTCCAATTCTGATAACTTTGATACAGGGGTACACATCCAACATCATAACAACACATATTGATTTGCTTCTGGATTAAGGATTCCCCATACCCAAATGAATCTCCGTTGAGTCAATAACAAAACCCTGCCTTCTCCAATCATTCTAGGAACAAGAAGCAAGATATGCTATATGCATTCACACACTGATAGGGCTAACACAGTAGAACAACATTACGTGTTATATGCGTGACAAAAGTTTGTAAATATGGTCTCTACTATCTAATGGGAAGGATTACGATTAATGTACACAAATATACTTTTTTACTGAATTTCAATGTTTTATGTAATGTTTATTCAACTAATTTTTATACCTGTTTTCATCTCATTTTGGTCTGGTTTTGACCTGCAACTTGTTTATTAATAATTTTGGGGGCATTCACTTCCGGTCCAATTTGTAATTTTGTGGTATTTTATTCCCAATCAAATTGCTAATTTTGTGGTATTTTAGTTCCGCTATGGTTTGCAATTTAATGATATTTTGGTTACATTCTCTTTTTATCTTCTTTTGCTTTATATCCTAAATGCCATTTCACTTAACCATTTACGCTCATCGTCCCTTAAGATTACTTGGTTTACCAACAACGCTGCCATGGCAGGCCTAATAGTCCTGTAGCTAGGCTTCTGAATGATAAGTGCACTACAACTGCAATGGCAATTTCAGAGAACGAGGATGGTTGGGCGATTACTGTGCCCAAGCTAGAGCTGCACAACGAGGGGCAAGCCAGCGCAACGGTCAGAAGGATAATCCACCCGGCTCGGGTCTGATACCAAATGCAACATAGTCTTCTCTATGGATTCCTTTGTTAATATTTCAGTTATCATGATGCACAGGCCGTTAAAACCTTTAATTTGGACTTCGATTGCCTCTGGTTTTGATAAGCAACGTGGGACTTCAAGAGCTAAGACATCTCGGACAATTTTAAGACCTGATGGGATTTTTTCCACTATGGATTTTTTTAATGGAAACCTAAGAAGCAAAAGAAAAACTACTTGGTTTGAGCAAAAGATAAACTTGATTTTGACCTGGAGAAGCTCGTGGCTGAAATGTAACTCAATACTTGGTTAACTAACAAAATAATCAATCAACCTATGCCTTTTGCTCAACTTCATGTGTACATTGCTGAAATTGGCAAGGATAGCTAGCATTGTGGTTAATGTAATTAATTTATTCTCATAATTAATATTTTAACATGGACGAAGCTAAAAAAGCAGAGTCAACATACATACCTGTTGAAGTCACCCCACGTGATAGAACTTCATTATCTGCTAAGGATCCAAACCCCAGCAACCCCGCAGTTATAATCAGTTCAAACAACCCCCTCAATGACTGTAAACCCGCTCTTAATTTCCTCCGATCGACATGAACAAAATGCCCAAAACACCTACATTTGCCCTAAATAAGCCATTCTCCGTTTTAATAAAACCTCACAAAAATATTTCGTGACGAAAATTGAGGGAAGATATCACCAATCCCTTGTTCTTCACATGTACCATGACAATGAACCCTCAAACGTCGTGACCATGAATAGATCCATCCTTTTCCATTTCTTTGCTTCAGGTAATCGCAAATCGGAGGGCCAGACAACTAAAAAGCAGGATAAAGGGACAAGCATGAAGCGTAGAAAAAACTTAAAGGGTTTTGCTTGCAGTATTCAGGAAATAAACAAATCCCCATCAAATTGCCAACGATTTTTCGCCATTATTTTTGCACTAGCGTCGGTCAGACCGCAAAGCGGTCGGTTCCATTGTCTATTGAGTGCTGCCTTATCTCTCTCTCTCTGTTCTTACAACTCTCAGTGCTTCCTTTCCTTTCCCTTCCCTTCCCTTTCCCACTTCGTTGCCCTCAGAGCTCGCTCTTACTGTGCGTCCTTGTTTTCTTTTGGCTCTACCTATGAAACATGTAATTTCGTTTCTAAATTTCTGCCTCCTTCTCAGACAAACCCTGTCTTTTGTGCCATTTTCAGATCTTTCGCCTCATGCACACTTCACTGTTACTCTCCCCTTCCTCCGAGCTTTTGAAAAACCTAAAGCATGAGAAAGCCCTGGTAAAGTGGCTAGAGTCTCCACACACCCACTGCCATATCCACCGGCACACCTCCGCCTCTACCGCCGCCACAAACACCACCGCCGTAGCCGCATAAGCGTATAAAGAGCCAACATTTGTCAGATTTTAATTTGCTCGAAGGGCGGTAATAAAAACTTTCTATTGGCTGGGGTGAACAGTGTTTGCTCACCCCAAGCCAACAAAGAAAACGCCTCCAACGTAATTATTTAATTATTTATTATGTATTAAATTTTTTTATATTAAAAAAATATGTATTAACAAATTTAGCACTTTTCTATGATTGGTAAACCAAATTTAAAATGAATTTACATATATTTATTTATTTCATATTTAATGATCACATGCATTAAAGTATGTAATTATTTAATTTTTATTTTATTTCATTTAGGTTTATTTAAGATGGAGATGAATTATAACAACAAAATGAAGTTGAGGATATCATTTGTGTCTTTCCTTGAAATTTAAATAGCTAAAAGTTTTCAAAATTTCCATGTATTCAAACAAAACAAATTGTTGCCCTTTTCAACTTGTCTAGTCCTTCCAACTTCATTTTCTAAACTTTGAAACAAGAATGGAAGCACATAATCCACTTTCTTCCCATCCAAATCACAACATGATAAAAATACTGAGGGATTCCTTACATTGAAGCAGAGAAGGACACCAATTCAATTCGTTTAGGCTTTTGAGCACCCTATGAAATGTGTCTTTCTCAATTTATTTTTTTGTCTCCCCCATCCAAACACCTTCTCACCATAATCTCTAGGATGTTGTTCAAAGAGGCTGGTAGAATATCACAATGATATCTCCTTGAAGATTGATTCTAGTTTAGTTATGAGTTCGGTGATAGAAATCTGATAGATTCTATAATGCCCTTTTACCCACTTGCGAAATCCTTACTTTACTAATACTTTAGCCTCCTGATTCCTCATGTCTTCCACATCCACATCCTTTTTTCTTTCTACCTCTGCGTCACTCTACATTCATATACACTTCTATCGACATTTCTTTGCACCCTTTTGGTGCAAATGCTACTTTATTCATGTATAACATAACAATAATTTACTTCATTTGTTATAATTTATTTTATTTTATTTATTATTATTTTTTTCCTTAAGTTACATATATTGGTATTTGTTTTTGTTATTATATATTTGTATACAATGTATAATGTAATGGATTTGTTGTTTGAGTGACTATTAGTTTGTGTTTAACCAAAACAATTTGCATATTTTCTATGATTTAACATTACATATTCAATTTTATTAATTTTTCAATAATATTTTAATTACGCCGAAGGCATTCTATTATTAGGTTTTACCTCACGACATTGTTCTAAGATTTGTTGTCCGCCACTTGTAAAATTCATTATTTAATAATATATTTTTTTCTCTGCCTGTAACTGTATTTGTGGACCTGCTCAGTCGTCACAAAACATTCACTGAGCGCGAGAAATATTCGATATGAAACTGTCTGGTGAAGCTCAGCCTGATATTGTAAGTGGTAATGAAAACCTCATTTTATTTCGAACTCCATTTTAGTCATTGTGAATATGGAGATGTTAAGTGGAGTTGCACAATTGAATTCAGGATTCCAAATCCCATTGATTGGCTTTGGTAATGCTTTCGTGCCTTAGAACAAAGACGATTTAAGTAGAGGGTTCAATTACATCAATGGAGAGCAACGCCAATATGGCCATGGTAGACAACAGAGTGTTATCCCGCATCCTAACAGGTTTGTCGGGGCCGCAAGATCTCCTCTCAACGTCTATGGTTTGCAAACAACGGAACGATGTGCTCACATGGGCTTCACACAAGCTAACTGTCAGGTCAGCCACACTCCTTCCATCTCTCCTTTCCCGCTTCAAATATATTAGGCACTTGAATTTCTCTCCATGTTGTGATCAATTGCAGGACTCACATCATATATTAGGCACTTGAATTTCTCTCCATGTTGTGATCAATTGTAGGACTCACATCTCCAATTGACCTTTGAATGCCTCAAAATCCTCATATTATCATTAGGAAATACATACCAACCCCAGGAATGCATTT
The DNA here is from genome assembly GCA_034641835.2 of Pinus albicaulis. Lineage (NCBI taxonomy): Eukaryota > Viridiplantae > Streptophyta > Pinopsida > Pinales > Pinaceae > Pinus > Pinus albicaulis. The sequence continues at coordinate 327,508,765 of CM076569.1, read as the reverse complement.
CAAATCTAGGGTTGTAGGGTTTGTGACTAATTGTACAATTCTCGAGGAAATTGCCTTGCGTGATATACCCAATTTGCTGGATTCTGGCATCGAGGCCATCACCAGGATTTGTAAGAGGCTTAAATCTATTATCCTCAGGTATTGCATGAATTTGTCTAATGTTGTCCTTGATTCATTGAAAAATTGCAAGAATATCTAAAAATTAAGTTTAAATGGCCTTTTCAGATTCACTCAGTGTAGTTTGTCAAGAATAGGCGAGAATTGTCCGATGATTCAGAAGGTCTCATTCGTCTTTGACGATTCCATCGACAATACCTTGGTCATAAGGTCCCTGGCTATATATTTCCTCCATCTATAGGAATTGTCTTTGAACTTCCGACATGGGGACCTCAGGGAGTTATCGAGTTTATCAAATTTGATTACGTTGTGTATTACTGTAAATAATGTGCAAGAAGCTTGTCCCCCTGTTTCGTTAGCAAACATTGTTGCTGTAAACAGGGGTCTGAAAGAATTTTTATATTTTAATTTAGTTTTTTCTTTAAACGATTTTTCTCTTACTAGGATTTAACATAATTGTAGAAGCCTTGAGAAACTATGGTTGCTAGCTTAGAGTTTGACAAAGGTATCTCTGTTGTGTATAATGGAATGCAAGGATTGAGATACATGAAATTTCAAAGGCTATGGGTTCTACATCTATCTAGATCCATCTATTACAGATATTGTATGTGTCATTCTATATATTCTAATATTTGTTAATGTGTTCACATGTACAATTTAAACAATATTAAACAAAGTACCAAGTGCCCATCTATTGTCCAAGTGTCGAAGTTAGGTGAAAGCACTCAACCAAATGTCCGAGAATGCCATCAAGCAAATGCCTAGGTGTTGAAAACAAAATTATGAGAGACAAATCATATAGATCTTATGCATATGGAGTCATATTGCTGATTGAGTATGGGCATTTTTATTTTAAGTTCAGTTTTGATACAGAGACAGAAGTTCTGAGCCATTAAAGATCGACTGTGGTTGTCTTAAATGTAAATGTTTCATCTTATGTCAACACCCAACAATAATGTATAGAATTATCATTGTAATTGGTTTATGGTCTAAAAGAGATATGTAGGCATTTGAGTTTTATAAGAATGAAGTGGAGAAATATTGCAGCAGATATAGGAAATGAATTTCGGGCTTAGATTCAGGGGAATTAGAGTCAAATCTCAAAAATCCAAAGATGGGTTTTCTGCGGAACAACCTACTTGCCTCTTGCATTTACTTTCTAGAAAGAGCAACTTTATGAAGTTTTCTTACTATATGTATGGATCTCTATGTAGTCCAAAGGATGTTCAAATAATTATATTTTATTTAGTTTTTATGGTTCTCTTTTCTGGTTTGGTTAGAGAGTCCATATATATATTGTTTCATTAATAATTTACATGTGTTTATAATATTTTCGTAAACAATAAGCACCATGCAATAAACTAAAGATTGACTTACTATATTTCTATCTTGTTTGTTGGATGAGAATAGTGTAATGATTAATAAACACAATGAAAAAAGAGTAAGCCAATGATTACCTTACATCATAGTGCTTATTTTTTGCCCTACCACCCAGTTATGTGATTAGCTTATATCATAGTGCTTATGGTTTGCCTTACCATCCAGTTCTGTCAAAAGGGGTGATTGTTGGGATGAAGAAGATATTGGTGTTCCATGAAGGGCGCTCACCTCATGCAGAGGGTACTAGCTGGGTCATGCATGAGTACAAGTTTGTTGATGACGAGGCTGGGGAGTCTTCTTTGTTGGAAAATGATCGTTTTGTTCTCTATCGAGTATTCCTCGGTTTTGGATTTTTCTCAGAATTATTTTCAATGTTAAAGGTATGTTCATGCATGATATATTGACAATGTTTTGTAGGGGTTAACTGTTTTAGTAGTCCAAAATTATTAGTGCTGTTGTGCTGCAGCTATCCTTAAAATCCTTCATTCTAGGACTTATGTGGAGTTAGATTCTAACCTTTTTTTTAAAAAGAAGTCGATTTTCTTGTGATTTGAAATGTAAAATTTATGGGTGTTTGAATTGAATTGAATTGAAGCAGGTTCAATCCAAAATGTACAATGACAAACACCCTTTCTGCAGTCTGGAAGTGTTGGGAATCTATGACTCGTTGATGGGGATGTGGATTTGTTATACAGTGAACTGTGTTCGTGTGGGGAAGGTGTTATCAAATGGGATGAACCTTGTCTTTCATTGTTTATTCCAATGCAGTGAGGGTGTTGGTACTTACACCATTTGCCTTATTTTTGGAAAAATCCTCTACTAATATATTTTATCTAACGTGCATAGATATTGGTGTTTTTTTTTTTAAATAATCATTTCAAAATTCCAGAAGAAACTACCTCCATATTATTCCATTTTTTTGTTCTTCCACTTTTGCAATTTTGAATGTAATATTTTATTTAGTACACAATTACACATAAATTAGGAATTGCAATATTTTATGAATGATACATAAAATTCTTTGTTTACATATTTTATTTACTACAAAATTACACAGAAATTAGGAATTTAAGTTTTTTAATAACCATACGTACTAATATATTTTGTTTCACGTGCATACCGATGGGTGTTTCTTTTTTTAAATATTCATTTCACAATTCGAGGAGGAACTACCTCCATTTATTTAACTCCAATATATGCTTTTCAATGTAAAGAGCGAAAAAAACACAAATTTAATTGTTTTTCATTTAAAATTTATTTAAATTTGATTGTATTATTTAACTCCAATCCAAAATGTACAGTGATAAAGGCTCTTTCTTTCTGCAGCCTGGAAGTGTTGGGCATCTATGCCTCCCTGCTGAGGATTCAAATTTTTTACGCAGTGAACGGTGTTCATGTGAAGATATTTTGAGATAAAACTGAGCTTACAGATCGTCTCTTTGCTGAAATGTCAATCATACCAACGCACAATTTGACAAATTCATGGCTTCGAAAAGGAATACATTCCCTGGATAAATTGCCAATTAATGATGAGTACTTATGACCAATGTGAATTCATTGAGACAATTCAATGATCTCGAACATACTACTTAAAAATAAGTATATGCGCAATTCCAAAAGAGAATGCTACATATAAATAACCGAGGTTGAAGAAAAGTATCATATGTATCTCAGATGATATTCATGAATATGAATGGGAAAATGAGACAATAAATAACAATGGCCTATGGGTAAACCCAAGCTTCAAATGGAGTTGTGATGTCTTTATTTTTGTGCAGAACAAAAATTTGCAGAGTTGATATGTGAGGTGGGGAATTAAGTTGCAATAAGAGAGACATTGATTGATATTGGTGCATCACAATAAAGGGCCTTGTTGGACTACATTCTCTCCACATGGTGTTGCCTTCCCTTTCGATGCCTACTTTCTTTCGCATTTATGTAGCACTTCAGGTGCATTGAAGTCTGAGCCGTTACGAATTTGACTTGAATTCAAGCATTTCGTGGTTTCATAATTCACTGCACACACCTATTAGCCCTAGTGACCATGTGAACTACGACGTTTTTCTCTCGACATTACATAGCCCAAGTTCACATGGTTGATTCCATCTCTTAGCTCTGTTACGTGATGAGACACAGAAACGGAGGGAAAAAAGGGGAGGAGAAAAATAAGAAAAATATAGTGAGTATAGTTAGTCCATTTCTTGTTCAAAATAAATTTATAAATTTCCATTAACGAATAGAAATAGTGGTGCATGTGCCTTGAGTATGAGTTTAAGTCTAGTGTGAATTCCCAGAATATTATGGGATTAGATGGATATGGGATGAGAAATCAATTATTTGACATCCCTTATGCATCAGATTTTGGAAGGCCAACCATGACTTATATGAAAAGGATAAGCACCGATGATCTAAATATTTGAACTTTACATAGAAAGTGAGGAATATTATTACAACCTAATATAAGTGTGTCGAGGTTGTGATCCAAGGGTTGTGTGTAGAGGTTTGGTTCTCATAAGCCTGGTGGTGAGGTTTGGTCCTCACAAGCCCAACGGTCAAATACTCAACATGACTATTACACCTCGGAATTACTCCAAGAGCCATTTACTCTTTATGGACCATAAACAAGGTAAATCTAGGTGACATGGTTTTCTTTGAATAATGTTGACAAGTCAGCTTGCATTTCTCGATAACAACAAGTGATGGTTGTCTTCATTACTGGTTTGACAACTAAATTTTGATAGACTTACCCACTCTGTAAACAAAAAAATATAGCATCCACCATTTATATAATTGTTTATATATCAAAAAAATTTACAGGAAATTTCACATATTTTATTTAATTTTAAATCTCCAAAATTAATGTGTATTTAGATTAATTAATAATATATCTCCATTATATAATTTCATTAAATCATGACAGTTTATTAAATCATTGTTTTCAATAATATATATTCATTTTATTGATATGTAATTTTCGCATATAAAATATTTATATACATTTTATTTATCACTGTTTTTCTTGTACTCACATCCATTTCATTTATTTATTTTTATATATTTATTTAAATTTTATTGCATTTTGATGTGTATTTTTAAATTTATTTCAATATGTAAATATGATTTAATTTTTAACCTATTACATAATATTTTTTTAAATAAATGTGAATTTCTTTTGCATCATATTATTAAAAAAATTAATGATAATTAATGAGCAAGTATTGAAGTTAATGCTCTTTATCGTTTTGAATTGGAATAACATTAAATTAGTAAATTGAATTATTTTTACACCATATGGTTGTGGAAATTATTGTATCTAAATATTTTTCATCATTTCAATGTTAAAATCAAGGCGTTAAAACATTTAACATTATATTTTCATCAATATTAATGGAAAGTATCGTTTTGCTTGCCTTGTTGTTTACATTAATGTAACTTTATCATTTTACATTATAGTATTATTTAAATTTATTTTCTACTTTTTTTGTGTGTGGTGTGTAGCATTGTTAATATCAATACAATATTGGTCATGGAAAAAAAATGTAATACCCGATAGAGGGCCCCTAGCCCTCCCCATTGCTGCCCTCGCTTCAAGCTCTCATGGCCCCTTCGGAATCCATCCCGGAGGAGGCTGCCTCCCCTCGATCATGCCTCGGCCTTCTCGGCCCTTATCGCCTCCTTGGACCCCCCTTGCCCGTGGCCTCCAATCACGAAATTTGTGAAGAAGTTGGATGGAATCTAGGAAGTCTCTCTGCTCCCGACAATCCCTCGAATGGTTGCCCTCTCCCTCGGTGAGAAAGGGATTTTAGGGCAATTTACGAGCATATGGCCATCGGTAAAGACCGTTCAAAAATGGGTCGAGCGTAATTGGCTGGACAAAACGCAAGGAAAAATCTCCATCAGATTTTGTGGCAGGGGTTTCTTCACCTTCCATTTTGAAACCAAGGAAGATAAAGACTTGATCTTAAGAAATGACCCATATTTCATGGATACCAGGGGGATTTATCTGAACAAATGGACGCTGGATTTTGATCCAGAGCTAGATGTCCCAAATGCGGTCCCAGTTTGGGTTCGGCTCTCCCACTTACCTCTTCATTGCTGGGGGGACAACTTTGTAAGAGAGATCGTGAATGCAGTTATAAAGTTCATAGAAAAAAGTGAACCGAAGGACAACATGCAAGCTTGTGCCAGGATCTGTGTCGAGGTAGATCTTGGAAAATGACTCCCGGAGGTAATCAAGCTGAAGGTGGATAAGTTGGCACATATTCAACAACTGGATTATGAATAATTGTTGTTCAAATGCAAGGTATGTCACGAATATGGTCATTTTGCAAATAAATGCCCGAAAATAATTGAGATTTTGAACTCTGATAATTTCAAACCCCAGTGGGAAGTTATAAAAAAAAAGAAACTGTCCTCCAATTCTAAAAACCTGGTGCCCCATACCTCTCATCCGCCCCCCTTTTCGGCCGGCCCTAGCAACCCTCCCCTTCCATAACCCTCATTGGTTTCCTCTCAACCCCCATATGAATCCATCTCTTCAAACCCTTTCTTTGCTTTGGATTATTTGGAATAAGATCCCCCTTTCCATTCCTCCCCCCCTCCCCCTCTAGTCTTATTCCCCCTCCCTCTCCCACCAAAACTACTCCTCCCTCGTCATCCTCCGAGCCCTCCTTCGCCCAGATTATCACAAGAAATGTGGCTAAGGATTTGGGCTCTATCTTGGATTTATCAAAAAAATCTGGACCAGGAAGGAAAAAAACCAAGCACCACAGAGATGAGGCAGCTCAGAAGGATATATCTCTGGGAAAAAAAAAACCAATAGACTCTTTCATTGGAGGGCATAATAGCAAAGAACCAAGTCAGCAAGTGATAGGAGGGAAGTCTGGGTTTGTACCCTCACCCTTAAGCAATGAAAGCTCTCACATGGAATTGTAGGGGATTAGGGCACCCCTCTAAAACCAATGCCCTAAAAGATCCCATAAATCAATAACAACCAAACATAATTCTCATACAAGAAACCAAACAGGAAGAAAATGATATGGAAAAAATCATAAGCAGATTCAAGTATTACTCAGGCACAACTATAGGATCCAGAGGCACATAAGGAGGGATAGATATATTTTGGAACAAGAATACATGGCAACATCAAACAATTTCAAAGACTCATCACTGGATAAAAGCCAAGTTACAAAATGTGCAAGGAGATATTGTGATTATATTTTACAACATATATGGGCCAAATCACTGTCGTGACAAAGAAGTGTGTTGGCGCTCTCTCCAGATTGATATGGAAAGTGAAATCAACAAAAAATTTATTATTGGAGGTGATTTGAACCTGGTTCTGCACCCAAAGGAGAAAAGAGGAGGAGTTTTTTCTCCCAATCCCTCAAGAGATCAGTTGGAACACATTATGAGAGATCATGATCTGGTGGACATCATACCAAGGAATCGTAGGTACACCTGGGACAATTGCAGGATAGGCCTAGGTAACATCATGGAGAGATTAGATCACTTTCTTGTGGTGGTCTCACTCATCTCCCTCCTAAACGTCACCACCTCCTCTATTCTGTCGTGCTCGACTTCAGACCATTACCCCGTCTCTATGGTCCTAGGCGTGTAGTTAAATTTTGGGCCCTTACCTTTCCAATTTAACCCACTATGGCGTGACTTCAAGGAGGCAAGATAAATATTCAAAAGCACATGGAGCGCACAGGTAGAAGGGTCTCCCTTGTTCAGATCGGAGAAAAAATTAAAACTTGTCCGCACAACTCTTCAAAATTGGGCCAAAGAGAATTACAGAGAACCAAAATTGGTTAAGCAGGATATAAAGCGGAGGTTAGAGGAAACACAAAATGAAATTGAGGACAAAGGTATTACTAAGGAAAAGCAAGATCAAGCGCCGGAATTGTATTGGGAAATGTACAACTCGAACCAAAAGGAGGAAGAAAAATGGAGGATTAAGTCCATAAGTCTCTAGCTCTAGGCTGGGGACAATAACACCGCATTCTTCTATAACCAATAAAAAATAATAACATCTAAAAACACTATCTCAGTTATAAAAGACAACGAGGGCAATGCTTTAAATGATAAATTTGAGATCAAATTGGCAGTGCATTAGCATTATAAAAGCCTCTTAACAGAAAATATGGGGCTAGAGGATTATGAAGATCCATTGAGGCACACTCCAACCATGATCATTAAAGAAATCAATGCTTCCTTAAACCGAGATATTGGCGAAGACGATATTATTAAGTTGATTTTGTCTCTTCAACTAGACAAAGCTCCAGGGCTTAATTGATTTTCTATTAATTTCTATCAGATCTTTTGGGAGGTAATAAAGAAAGATCTCATCAAAATGATACATCAGAGCCAAAGGAAAAAAAATATAGGTGGATTAACCAACTCAACCTATCTAGCCTTGATACCCAAATAAGCTCGCCCTTCTTCCTTCCCTAGATTCCATCCTATATCCTTATGCAATTCCTCTTACAAAATCATCACAAAAATTCTTGCTACCCGCATCAAATCTTATATCCCCAGCCTTATTTCCAAAAATCATGGAGGTTTCTTAGCCAATTGACAAATCTCTGATTCCATACTGTTGGTACAAGAAGTTATTCATTCCAGTATGAGTAGAATGGAAAATGGGTTTGTGCTAAAGCTGTACCTTGCCAATGCCTTTGAAAAAATAAGGCACTCTTTTCTCTAATCGGTCTTAAGAAAATGGGCTTCAATGAAGAAATCATCTCTCTTATAAAATCTTGGATCTCTCACCCCTATATTTCTCCTCTGGTTAATGGGATACCATGTCCTTTTTTCCAATATTCTATAGGCCTTAGGCAAGGATGCCCTCTTTCCCCTTTCATCTTCATCCTCATGGCTGAATCCTTCAGCAGAGATTTGGATTTCAATCGCAGAATGAGCTTAATTACAAGCATAAAATTCTGCAATGGGACCAAGAACATGAACCATTCACAATTTTTTGATGATACTTATTGATGGGAGGGGCATCTTGCATCGTTTCCAGAAGATTTAAAAGCTTACTCGACATATTTATGGAGAGGATAAATCAATTCCCTTAAAAGCTGTATATATGGTTGGAATGCAACTCATAACATCATTCATAGCATTGCTCAAATTTTTGGAGTCCCATATAAATGGAACTGGAAATACTTCAACTATCTTGGGATGTTAGTAAGCAGTGGACCTCTGAGTAATGAGGTGTGGAACATCACCCTTGACAAGATGAAGAGGAAAATTCTTGAATGGGGATTCACTTGGCTCAATATGGTTGGGCACTTAGTCCTAATAAAAGCTATTCTTTTAGCATTACCTCTATACCATTTCTCCCTGCTACAAGCGCCAGTCAATATTCACAGCAAAATGAAGGTAATCCTCAGGGATTTTTTATGAAAAGGAGGTAGACAAGACAAAAGGAAGTTCAATCTGGTAAAATGGAGACATGTTACTAACATGTATGAGAATGGAGGCCTTGCTATCCGCATTCCTCAATTACTGAATCTAGCCTTTGGAGGTAAAATACTTTGGAGGCTTAATGCAGGTCAACCATCATGGAGTCACCATTTTTTTATGCGGATTAATCCCTCTTGCGGACAAGAGCGATATCCCTAGTATTCAAAGAATAACTAGAAACAAACATCCATTTGGAAATATTTTTCTGTAGATTAAATACATTTCAAAATTATTATAAAGAAAGAGAGAGGACATACCCCTACCTTGAAATCCAACGTTCGATGCAGTCTTTTATCCAGTCGCTCCAAAGAGGCTTTTCCAATAAGTAAAACCTACAATCAAAGACAAGAAAAAAAAAATCAAAGCATCTGCAAGATATAATAATTTAAGAAAAGCTAATCCAACTTAGTGATCAAGGAGTCTAAGTATTGATGTCATTCAATAAGCATAACTACAACTCAATGAGAAAAAGATATCCATATGTATTATCTTGTGTAAAAAGAGTAATCTTACAACCTGATGCCTTGATGTCATACAGATTTCTCTTAGGGTCCTGAATAATTGTTCCTCCTTCAGTTTGAAAAGTCTTCCTCTCTAGATACTAGCATGGAGTTATGGACATAAGGGTGTGATCATTCTCATGCCAACAACAACTAGTGTAGAAAGTATGCACTCTTGGGAATTTCTTCAGCAACTACAATGTATGTCTACAACATCTACCCTTCAGCCTGAAACTTGAGCTCATTTATAGGGAAACGGAGGTAGTTTCAGTTCCATGAATAGGGGGATGGATTCCTCTCATGAAGGTATTTGAGCTCCATAGACCAAGGGATAAACTCCATGAGTGGAGGGATAAAGCTCGAACTGATCACGCCTCTAGAAGCTTCCAGTTGGGAGAATATTCGACCAACTATGCTTCTATAATTTAATTTTTATTTTATTTGAATTTTTATGGGGGTCCGCAAGTTTTAGTAGTAGAACATGCGGGAGTTGCCGTAGTTTATAGACCAAGTATCCGCGAATCCGCAAGAAAAGGCTAGAAAAAGTGCGTAGGTAGACTTTTAAGGTTTTTAAAGAGCTTTTCTCCAATTCCAAGACTTGGTTTAGGAACATTAGGGTATTTTACTTCTAAGGGAGAACAATATAGGTAGTGATAGACCTATGTGAACAGTCAAATGTCATGGTGACAAAATAACGTGTAACAGATTGCCCCCTAAATTGCGAAGTCTAAGGTTGTTTTGAAGAGTGAAGTGCTTTATCATTCCAAGGATTGGATTGGGGACACCGGTCAAAAACTTGTAAAAAAATTCAATACAAGCATATATATATATATATATATATATATATATATATATATATATATATATCATCCCTAAGGTAGGCGTTCCCATACTCAGATCAAAACTAACTAAATGTTCTAGTATAGATATGGTTTCAATATTACATCAAAAGTAGACACAATATGGGTGCAGCCATCTGTCATAAGTAGTTTACTGTATCATGAATAATAAAACTCCTCGCAGCCTGGATGGTGGAAACTAGATCCAGGGTCTTGATTTTTGCTTCCCGAACTAGTACGAATCTATCCATGCGATTGATTGTGTCGAAGTCGAACATGGTAGAAACCACTTGATTACCAGTCAATGATGTGAACTGTTAACAAGTGTGAGAGAAACCACCAATAATGACAATGGCTCTCAAAGTACTCTAGTACAATCTATGAAGTGTGAATGAATGAATTGTAGTAGAAAACTCATAGAATCATCCGATCCAAGGTCAATGATGTAACCTGTCGTCAAAGGTGAGAAACCTGCCATTAGGGCATGCAGATCCCAAGGTAATGATAGGATTCTAGATCAACTTTCTAGATGATGAGCTGACGTCGATAGAAAGTGATATGTTGTAGGAAATCCCACGACACGAAACCATTAGATCAAGTTTTGAAGAAATATTTACTAGGACTGACTCAAGGATGGTCAAAGTGAATGGAGACAAATGTTTGCAATGAATGGTTTATTTGAGCTCTCTCTTGAACACATAATGACACTGCAGATGGCTTGGCAACATTTGACCTAAAGCTAATACCCAAAAACCAACTGAAGAATTTAAATGTGGTTCGATTAACTATTAAACAAAGAATTTCCCAACCCAGGTACAAGTGTGACAAAGTATCGTGTTCAAGAGTGGCATGCTGCTTTCTAGACAAGAATGACAACTGGATTCTTTTTCTCTCTTTTCCCCCCACCATTACTGGCAAGTACCTATTTATTTTTGACAAACTTGAGGAGGATAAAATTTGCTTGTTTGTGTAAGCTTATCCTTAGGATGAGTCCATCTTAGTATTAAAATCGAACCCTAAGAAGGAGTGGTTTGGTCCTGTTTGTAATCGATAGGTCCTTTACTATTAAATTTTAACGAGTCTAGTATAGGAGAAACTCAACATTTTTTAGTTTTAGGGAGTCAGAAAAAAAACATAAGTAAACTCCATGATTGTTCTTTTTCGTAAATTTAGTCTTTCAAGCCTGAAAAAGGATAAAATAATAAAGGAGAGAACTCTATTGACCATGATTAGTCAACGTATACATTTTTCGTAATTAGTCCATTTCAGTCCGAAAAGGGGTAAACTTATACTGAAGGGACGCATGTTCATTTACTTTAATGAGTTCGAATAGTCAAGTACTCGACGATCTTTTCATATTTAGAGAGTCTAAAAAGGGCTTAAAAGAGAACTCCAGGGTTTCACTTTTTCGTAATTTTAAAGAGCCTGCAAAAGTGATAAAAGTATACTCAGTGTCGAAATAATTTTTTTCACCAAAAAATCCTGTATCCTGCACAAAAAATCAAAAGATTACACATACCTATTCCAAGAAGTACAAATATTAAAAAATAGCCTTTTAAAGTGAAAAGTAAATAAAATAAAATATTTTATTCATTCAAAACCTATAAAAAGGAGTTAAAACAAAATCATTTTCACCTTTTGTGTTCAGAGCAGTGTATTGAGAGCTTTTGGCTAAAAAGTTCTGGAGCAGTTATCAGGAGAATCGACCATCCATTCCTCGAATCGTTAGAACTAGGTAATCCACATCATCTGAATCTTCATTTCTATCTGTTTCATTTTTCTTTTTTAGCCTTAATTTCATTTTTTGGGAGGATTTTGTGTTTAAAAATGCGCTCTTGCGGGTTTGCAGGTCATGCATACGATAATTGTGGACCCTGATAATTTTTTAATGAGAAAACTATCGGGCTACTGCGGTTTTTGTGTGGAGCGCATGCAGACGTCCGCACTGTCTACTCACAAAAACTACAAGGGCACCGTGAACATTTTAAAATTCAAAAAATCTCTTAAAAATGGTTCAAGTTTTGTATCCAAATGGTTTTTAACTTTCAAATGTGTTGATTTGTAGGTTGTTCACCATGTTAGAGTGGCAAGAACGTGAACATGAGGCTATAGACAATGAAGCCATGGAAGATCCTGCAACGATATGTGCACTGCAAAATTGTGGTTTATATAAGTTCTGGGCTATCCAAGGCATGAAAGCACAAGTAGAGTTGATGACATGGCTCGTAAATGCATGGGAAGTTCAAGACCAATGCTTCATCATTGGTGACCACCGGCTCAAAATCGAGCTAGAGGACATTTATTTCCTCATTGGATTGTCTCAGAGAAGAGAAAGCACATCCTCGTTTGGGGCCAGACAGGAAGGCCTTCCTGTTGCCAGCTACAAAGAACAATAATGCAGTGATGAGGCAGACTTAAAGGATAGTCGCATAGATATTAAAACCATCTTGCGATTGGATCTCAAAGTGATAGCATTTACAATAACCAGATTGTGCAGGAGTGCAGCTTCGCATGTGGCCACTAAAAACCAAATGCAGACTGCAGTAGAGTGTTTCAGAGGGACCATATTTAACTAGTGCGAAGGAGTATTGGCTAATATGAAAGGCCAATTAACTAGAGCAAAAAATGCAAAGTTGAAAAACTTTGGTTATGGCGCCATTCTCATTTCATTTGCTTTAGAGAGAATCCCGCTTCTCACTCCTCAGCTGATTCCAGTAGATTGTGGGGAACCTTAGATCGTACGGGGGGTGGCATTGATGGCTCGCCATGGTGGGAATGGGATTTCAGTGGTTCGGTTCACTCCGACATACTTTATGTGGCTTAGGAATCAAGTCTTCACCATCAAAGACTTCCCCTATGCAGGAATGGATTACAGAGGTGATCCTGAGATGTTTTTGCCTCCATGGGTACAGTGGGACGAATTAGGTAAGCGGACTATTTTGATGTATTTAATCTAATTTTTATTTGTTTTTTATCATCCAATACTGACAAAAATATTTAAATGTAGATGTCAGTCCACAATGACCAACTACACTTTGCCGCTTTGGTAGGCGGCAAGAATAACCTATAGCACTTCCACAGGATCAGGCAGCAGAGATCCTAGCAGATATGGAACACAACTTGGAGAGGTTAACCATAGACATTCCTGAGACAGGAACATATGATATTCCTCTCAGGCTTCAAAGACACGTGACAGGTGTTCTAGGACCATTTAGGATATTTTTGCGCAAGGTAGAACGTGCCATAGTCTATTACCATGATCGTCATTATGGATAGTGGATGATCATTGTGGATTGAAATTTTTTATTTTTTTTATCAGTATATATTAGATCATAAGGTGTTTGAACCTATGATCATAGATGATGTAATATTTTTTGAAAACAAACCTATCTATAATAATTAAAATACTACTTTCTCTGAGTATCTTGTTCAACATGGATTGAATGTTGTTTTAGTTTACTATGTTAATATTGCAAATGTATATTAAGAACACGATTAGCTAATGCATCGGCCAATGTTTTTAAATTTCTTGAAATATGTTGATATTCGATGTAATAAAATTGTCGTTCCAAGAGACAAACCTTCAAAAATAATCTCAATAACACTGGATTTATAATGGCATATAACATGTTTAAATGTAATACAATGAGTTCTGAATTCAACCTAATGATCTAATGTCGAATACCAAATGAAATGGCATTAGATAATAACTCAATGACTGTGCTATATCCTGCAATATTGTTTGTTGTTTGACCAAGGCATACCCCATGAATAGAAAATAACTCATCGGTGGGTGAATAGATAACCCAAGCCGCAGAAGAGATATTCTTTGTACTACGACAGACACCGTCAGCAAAACTAATGTACGTTTTAAGGGATGTCGACATCTGCAATATCAAGAGTAATCAAGATAAGTAGTGATAGTAGTAACAACAAAACTAATCTATGCACACTTTTCTTAATCTAAGGCACACTATTCTAAAAAGTAACTATTGTACAAGAGAGATTTTCACACGAAAGTCAAGCATAATATCTCTTAAGATAAAGACCATTTTTGGGCTTATCTAAAGAGACCCTGTCATAATCAGTCAATTCATAGGCTCCTTTTGCAAGCACACACTTGAAAATGTAGGGACCATGCCACATTGGTTCAAATTTTCGAGCGCTTAGCTTATCGTTAGCTTGATCGTATACTAAGACTAGGCCACCTTTGAAAAAACATGAGGGTTAACACTTTGATCATACTGAGCTTTCACACGTTTCTTATGAGCTTCGATAGCTAATGCAGTGGTGTGTCGAGTCTCATATAATTGTGTCAAGTATAAAAAGCATTTTTCCTCTTCAAAGGTAGCTGGTAACAACTCAATGGCTAATTGGAGTGACGGTATTTCACATTCAATGGGTAATACAACTTCTAAACCATAGAAAAGTTGAAAAGGAGTGAAATCTATAGCAGTTTTTGCCGAGGTTCGGTATGCCCATAGTGCCGAAAAAATCATGGTATGCCAATTCGATTTGTGAGTTCCAATAATCCGTTTAATCATGGTGGTTAAAACATTGTTGACTACTTCAACTTGACCATCAGCTTGCGGGTAATATAGAGTAGAATTATCATGGCGCAGGCCAAGTTGATCGAAAATTTTGGTCGTCATAATATTTTGAAAATGACTCCCATGATCTATGATAATAGCTTGAGGCACACCGAAATGAGCAATCACATGATTGAATACGAAAGTAGCTGCAGTTTTTCCATCTGCCGTGAATGTAGGCATTGCCTCGGCCCATTTGGTAAAGTAATCTACAGCGAGAATAATATACCCATGCCCCCCAGCCGAGTGAGGGTTACATGTAAAGAAATCAATGCCCCATTTCACAAAGGACTGACATCAATGATTGGGTGAAGAGGAGCTGGAGGCGCACACATCTTTCGATAAAAAATTTGGCAGTTGTGGCATTTCCAGACCACAATAATACAATCTTTGAATAATGATGGCCAAAAAAACCAACGCGTAATATATTTTGGGCCGTGGAAAATCCAGACATATGACCACCACATGCTCTAGAGTGGCAATCATTCATGACTCTTTCAGCCTTTTCGTGAGTTATACAACGTCGAAAAATAGAATCCGCACCACGACGATAAATAGTGTCTCCAACAATATTGTATTGTTGGGATTGATATCTGATTCTTTGTTGATTTGAACGTGAAAGATCTGGGCGAAAGTTTTGGGTTTGAAGATATATAATGATATCTCCATACCATGGATCTAATTTACTGATAAGAAACAGAGATTCATCTGTGATGGGGTTCTCTACCACGATTTCTGTCTCGGTATTGGGAAAGTCACACATAAGCTCAACAAACACTAGTGATTTCTTTGACTTATATTTTTCAAATTCCAAATCAAAATATTGTAGGATAACGATCCATTTAGAGTATTTTCCCCCAAGTAATTGTTTTGACAAAATATACATCATTGGGTTGCAATTAGATATCACGGTTGTTTTATGTAACAATATGTAGTGATGAAATCATTGGACAGCTTGCACTGCTGCCAAGGCCAATTTCTCCACATGTGAATATTTGATTTCCGTCGAGTTAAGATTCCGACTTAGATAATAGATCACATGCTCGTTATGAGATTCATCCCCTTGAACCCGAACCATTCCAATGGTGGAATCAGAGACAACTAAGTATACAAAGTAGTCCTGGTGGTAATTGGGTGGATAAAATAATGGTGCATGGGTCAACGCATGTTTTAATGCATCAAAATATTTATCAACAATCTCATCTCAAATAAAAGGAACACTTTGTTTCAACAACTGGGTAAAACCTTCTGTTAACTTAGCATAGTTCGGGATAAACCTACATAAAAATTTGCTTTTCCTTGCAAAATTTGGAGTTCACGAAGTGTGGAAGGAGGTGGTAAGTTGATGATGGCCTCAACCTTCGAGGGGTTGACACGAATGTCAGATTTCGAAATGATGAATCCTAGTAATTGTCCTAATTGCACACAAAAAACACATTTTTTCGGGTTCAAATGAATCTTGTAATGCCTACATCTAATGAAATTAGCTCATAAGTGTGTAGGATGATCGTCCCTGTGTAAAGAGTGAGTAGGTAAGTCATCTAGATAAGGCTGTACAATATGTTTGATATCATGAAAAGTGTAAGGCATAGCCATTTGAAAAGTTGCACCATCATTTTTCAATATGAAAGATAATTTGCAATAAGCAAATGTTCCCCAAGGACATATAAATGTTGTTTTTGGTAGATCGGCATGGAGTATGTTGATTTGATTATACCCAGAAAATCCATCCATAAATGAGAAATTTTCATTTCTGGCACAATCATCAATGATTTGGTCGATATAGGGGGTAGGATAATTATATTTTGGACATGCTTTATTAATATCCCAATAATCGACACATACTTGTATAGTCCCTTGTTTTTTTTGCAACGGGAACTATATTAGATACCCAATCTGTCAATGGAACAGGATAAATAAATCCTGCTCGTAATAACTTTTCAACTTCAGCTTTAATAGTTGCAGCTTTTCGCAAATGTATTGGACATAATCTTTGTCTAATAGGCTTGGCATCCGAGTACGTCTTAATTTCATGAATGACAATCTTAGGATCGATTCCCAGCATCTCTTCGTAAGACCAGACAAATATGTCTTGGAATTCTTGAAATAGGGTTTTGTATGTGTTAATCTCTTCAATCGTACAAGAAGCACCTATATGAGTGTTTTCAATAATTCTAGGTTTAACTGATATGTCGATAGGAACTGTTGTAGAAATATTTTCCAATTAGTTTCAGAATCCGAATTTGTAATCGATATGGGATTCTGTGGTTCATAATAAATTGTAAAAATAGACGAAAAATCGTTTTCAAACTTATTAAGATCATGTAAAAACGAAGATCTATGATGTAGATCATCCCAGGGTAATTCATCCAAAGACAAAAATTCTCGAATACTTTCATCAGTGTGAAACACATGTTGAAAGGTATCGGAAAGTGATGTCAAGGCTGAGCTTGATAGAGAAGAGGATTCTCTGGTGATCACATTCATTTGATCAGGAGTAGTTGAAAGTGTGTCAGAATACGACTGTACTGCCACATATGCCATTTCAAAAGAACTCAAAGGCATATCACCATTGAAAGAGTCTAATTTTGATTTTGAAGGCACTACCCAAGTGTTGTCGAATGGTATAGTGCTTTATGAGATCATATTGATGTTGGAAATGGTACGCGGTACGTTGGGTGGAGGCATAGAGAAATTTCCCATCAAAGCAGAGTCCTTTACTAAACCTACACCAACATCCTCGTATGGGATAGTCGTTTTTCCAACATGTTGGATACTGTTTATAGATGCAGGGTCGAACGAATAATATGACAACTGATCAATTTTCACAATATTTCCTTTATAAGGAAACATGATTAACCAAAAGACGGATGAAATGACAACAATCATGGCATAAGACTAACTACGACCCAAAATAAGGTTGTAATCCAGAGGGGCATCAACAACTTCCACATCTAGATTAACAGTTTTACCTTCTACTTCTATAGGTAGATCCTGGAGTATTCCGTATGGATGAAATTCTCTTCCATCAAAGGCTTTAAGGATTGTCAGTGTTTGGTTGAGTGTTGGAGAACCGAGAGTTTTCCAAAAATTTAACGACATTATGCATGTGGATGCTCCCTCATCAATTACAGTATGATAGGCTCGTTTGGATTTGACTAATACTGGAATCTGAAAAGCCATCAGATGAGGGAGTCTTCGTGTAAAACTTTCTAGATCAAAGACCACGAGGTTAGAATCATGAGGATCAATAGCTCTAATAGATGATAATAGTAATTTCCTTTGTGCTGGACATGATTGTAGCACTTCTAAGGCCGACATTGCTGAAGGGGATATCACCAAATCTTCAACAATGTTGTAATTATGAGCAGCTCTCGCATGTGGATTGAAAGCTAACTTTCAAAGTACACCTTTAGCAGGCGGTTTAATCACTAGATCAGGATTAGGTTTCTCGATATGAAGTGGATTGGAAACTGAAGGAGATATAGCTGGTGTTTGACTAGAATTTTCTTTCTCTTTACCAGTTACAGGATTTTTAGTTCCATAGTCTTGAGACCGTGTCGCAACCATAACCTCAGACATCATTAAGATATCTGCTGATGAATTTGAAGAAGATCCTATCATTTTGCTATCTTGAGTAGGAAAAGGATCCTTCAAGACAATGGGTGTGGGTGAACCTTTGAAAAACTTAGAGACCTCGAACCGATGTGGGCACTCTTTGGTATAGTGATCCTCGTCACAGAGAAGACAAGGATAACGAGGTTTCTGTTTTTCATCAGCTAGTTCATTTCTTTTCGTTTTTCTCTTTGGGAGATGCAGTTTGTTTGTTTTTATTATTTTATTTCTTCTTATTACCAGTTTTAGATTTAACTGTAGATAAGTCTACAACATGGATGTTGACAGAAGTTTCAAGGGAATAATCTCCTTTCGATGAATTTGGTAAAGTTATGATAGGAGAAGTAGTTTTGGAGGACTTATTCTTACTCTTATTAGTGCTAACTAAACCAATTACACCATCTGCAACATGAGAACCTGAAGGAGTTGCAGTTATTTGACCTGGACGCGGTAACTCAGGAATTTTTTCGTATAAAGTACCAGACTGTGTATATAAAAGGTCTAAGTACTGTGCTTGAGCGATGACCTGTTCTTCTGTAACAACACGTCCCTTAGCCACATCTTCAGTGATATTTGGGAGTAATGATTTGATAAACCATTTTTCCAAGATCTGATCCGGAATAAAAACTTTCACTAAACGTCGTCTACGTCTCCATTCATGTATGTGATTTGAAATGTATGTAGACGTAGATTGTTTTAATGAAGTCAAGAGTTCTGTGCCATTGTCGTATTGGACTAGCAACTGAAAGTGTGTTAAAAAATTTGTTGCTAATGCATTGAAATTGTTGAATGAGCCACGTGGTAGTTCAATATACCACTTTGCAGCTAAACCTATCAGTGTTCTCTGAAACAGTCTTAATCGAATGGAATCATCAATTAAAGAGTTGATCAGAGGTGGTAAGTCAATACATGGTTTGAGGGGTCTTCTCCTGATTTACCTTCGAACTTAGGAATATCACTGGGCAACTTATTTGGCATTGGCGGCCAAAAAAGAAGATAATAAATCAAATCGTTCAATAGGCGCGACAAATCTAGTAAATGCAAAGTTGCTATGAATGGTAACTGACGGTTAGGGTAATTTTGAGCAAATTGATAACCTTGAGGAACTATACCAGTACCAGGAGGAGGATATCTAGGATAACCTCGAATAGCCTGTGCAGTTGGGATTGGAATACGTCCCGGATAACCAAGGTTAGTTGTTCCATACTGAGGTTGAGCTGGTATCTGATATGTGTAACCAGGGTACGGTTGATGTTGGTATACTGGATTTTGTGCTACAGGTCCATATTGATACTACCCTTGATATGGTTGATAAAAAAATTGACCTGTATAAGGTTGGCTTGTTAAAATTTTACTTGTACCAGGTTGTCTCGCAGATGTCTGAACAATAGCCTGAACTGTGGGTCTAGGTTGACGAGCAGTGACTTGAGGGATCGATTGTGATACTTGAGGGGCTGTAGAAATAGGGGTTGCATATATTCCAGGGATAGGTGTGGTAGGTTGTTGAACAAAAGTTGATGTAACAGTTTGAGGTGGAGTTATAGGTGTACTCAGACCAGGTTGCTGAATACTGCTAGGTGCAAATACCTGAGGTATAACTTGAAGCTTAGGTTGGACAGGTTGTTGGATTTGAGTGTAAGCAATTGGATGACCAGGCTGATTGTAAGGTACTTTCACATTAGGTTGTAAATTCTGTTGATTTAACGA
Organism: Pinus albicaulis; assembly: GCA_034641835.2. NCBI lineage: Eukaryota > Viridiplantae > Streptophyta > Pinopsida > Pinales > Pinaceae > Pinus > Pinus albicaulis. The sequence goes on along the minus strand of CM076569.1, from coordinate 327,488,545 downwards.
CGGATTCCACACTGTATTTACCCTGAGATATGAAGTTACCATTGAACTTTGTGATGCGTAAGATGGACCATAACCAGGTTGATAATTTGAAACGTAAGTTTGATAGTTTGCTGGATAATTTCCACTAAAAGATTGACCTCCTTGAAACAATTGTTGTTCTTGATAAAACTGCGGCCCCAAAGGAGGATGTTTTCCTTGAAAAGGTTGTTGCCCTGGCATAGGGTATTGTCCTTGAAGAGGTTGTGGACCCTAAATAGAGTACTGCCCTTGAGGTTGATATTGTCCTTGAGGTATGTACTTCCCTTGAGGTATGTATTGTCCTTGAGGTGTGTACTGTCCTTGAGGTTGCCCCTTAGGCAGTGAATTACTACCTTGAGGATGCCCCCCAAGCGATAAATTACTACTTTGAGGGTCAGGGTTAGGAATATTTCCAGACATCATGTAGACTTGTTCTGCGTTCAAATTTTCGGTATGAGATTCATTTGGACCAGGTGATTGTACAAATTTTTCGGGAGAGGGAGATGCTCCTAAGAAAGTACCAGGAAGCGACTGGTATCCTGAAGGAATAGATGGACCACCATACAAATAAGTTTATGGTGGTGTAGAAAACATGGATGACTCACCAGAAATGTTTAATGAAGGTATGTAGTTACCTCTTGGTACGACGTAAAAAAGAATGTGGGGTGGTGAATAGTTGAGACCCGTATTATGCAAAAAATCGATTAACTGAGAATACCAAGTATCTTGTTTGAAAGGGCTATAATAGTAAATCGATTCACTTGGCCTTAGATCTAAAGATTCTTGATGTGAAGGAAGTAAAACTTCTTCTTTTGTGTCAGTAATATCTTCGATACTAATGAAGCTAGGAGGAAGGTTCTCAGTGATGTGAAACTTCACTCATGGTGAATGAGTATGACTAGGGGTTCAGGTTATGAACTTCGAAGCAGGCTTAGATGTGGCAGGTTCAAATTTTGGTTCAGAAATTTCAGGCTCAGTAGTTGATAATTCACTAGTTGTGGAAGCAAGTTCAACTAGTTCAGAAATTGTTAGTTTTCTTTGAGAACTTTCTGCTGTTTGAGGTTGATCTTCTTCGTAATCAGGATGTATTATTACTGATGTTTCCTCTTTTTCAGTTGATCCGGTCCATGATGGTTGGCCTTTTTCAGATTTAAGCTTTTCTAACTGACTTGGTGTGTACTCAGGGGGTTTCTCTTGCATTCTACGGGAGTGTCTCGGTAATTCAACCACGGTTAAAAATTTAACACACGAAATCAAACAAAATGTCAAAAAAATAGACCTAAAGTCGCTAAGGAAACAATCAAATCAAACACATGCCTACAAAATCTAAAAGAAAATCCACACACAAACAATATGTTTCCACACTAAAAACACTAGTTGGTGATGAAATCCAACGTTGTAGAATTCTAATGTGGAAAACTTGGCGGTTGGAATAGTTACCCTGACAACCTGCTTAATGAAACCATCTGGTGCAAGTCTCTTCACTTATACCATCTTGAAGTGAAGAGTACCCTCCGGAAAGTCTGAGTGAGTCTAGGTGACGTCTGTTCCAGGTACAGTGGGACCTTCCCTCCACCGTCACCTTGGGAAAAATCCTGAAGATTATGGTCACTAAGGTCACCAACGGGAACAAATGTACCTGGAGGAACAATCTACGATCCGATACACACGCAAGGGCAAAGTAACAACCTCAATCCCCTTGAAGGATCCTTGATATGGTAAATCCAAGGTTTGCCAACAATTGACCCCAGGCTCCTCGACAATGGTCTATCTGAGGCTTACCATTTGTATTATGTGCACATCTGCTATCTTTCCCAATGAGATAGGTACGATTACCTCACTGGTTCTGACATGATCTCGTGGTTGACTCTTTTGAGAAGAGCTTCCCAGAGCACAAATGCTACAATTGGATTTTCCTACCGCAAGATGCTACTTGTTTGTTTAAATTGTTTTGGAATGTTAATTACAACCTGTTCCAAAACACTAGCCTAAGCTATGTTGGTGGAATGAGCCATAGAAAATGTAAAATATTTAGATTTATTTTATTAACGTGTTGTTTTTAATTTAGCTGTTGCTTAAGACAAAAATTATGGAGTTGAAACTTCAATGATGTTCGTGACCTGACTCAAAAATACGCTAAATGCATCTAAATGAGAAGTGAAACTCTTTTCTTTTCAATGAATGTTATTTAAGGGAAAGATTGAGATATTTAACAATTTTCAAAGCACCAATTCTTTCATTCATAAACAAAATCTTTGAAAAGAAGACGTTTTCGTAGAGAACCGTAATTTGCAAAAATGATCAATTACTCTTTTGAAATGAAATTCCTTTAACAATCAGACCAAAAACTACAAATCAATAAACAAACCATTACTAAAAGAAAACAATATCTAAAAACTCTAAAAAAAACATAAATTTCAAAATCAAAGAAAAATCTAATTTTGAAGTCTATCTAGAAAGTTTGAGGACGTTTTCTCCTAGTTTGTGATCAGACTAAGAAAAATTCTACTTATCTCTGCAGAAATGAAAAAATCCAAAAATGCTTTGGTGTGAAAATCAAGATTTAGTAAGCTAAATGCTATTCCAAATTTGCAAATGAAAAAGGGATCAATTTTCATAAAAGTAAGGTTTGCAATGATCTTAAATGGCTCAAAAAGACAACATCATCATACGAGTAAGTTGAGGTAAATGAAGGTATCTTGTATGGAGCAGCAATAAAGTAGGGCAAACATTCACTTATAAGATGCAAATAGGATGATAGATCACACAAACACAAAAGTTGCTAAAACGAAATTCACACACAGGATTTGACAACTAAGATAGACTGGGGCAAACACAAAGAATCAGGTGATCTGGCCCCTAAGAAGAGAATTTTAAAATTTTCAAAAAATTTCCAGGGGTCTGCAGTTTCTAATGGAAAACAGAGCGGTACCGCACTATTTTGAATTAAAAGTTGCGGATGTCGCCGCACTGTTTTTTGCTAAATACTACGGAGTAAGGAAAAATCCAGAAAAATAAATAAATAATCAACTTTTATTTTTAGGGATTCTTAAAATTTATCTACCCAACCCTATCTCAGATAAATCAAAATCAGAAAACTCTAAAATTCAAATTGAAAATAAAGAAAGAAAACTAAGTTCTATCTCCCTAGTGGAGTCGCCATTTTTTTACGTGGATTAATCCCTCTTGCGGACAAGAGAAATCTCCCTAGTATTCAATGAATTTGTAGAAACAAACATCCATTAGTAATATTTTTCTCTATATTAAATGCATTTCATAATTATTATAAAGAAAAAGAGAGGATATGCCCCTACCTTGAAATCCAACGTTCGATGCAGTATTTTATCCAGTCGCTCCAAAGAGGCTTCTCCAATAAGTAGAATCCGTGATTAAAGACAAGACAAAATAATCAAAGCATCTGCAACATATAATAATTTAAGAAAATCTAATCCAACTTAGTGATCAAGGAGTCTAAGTATTGATGTAATTCAATAAGCATAAGAACAACTCAATGAGAAATAGAGATCCATATGTATTATCTTGTGTAAAAGGAGTAATCTTACAACCTGATGCCTTGATGTCGTACAAATTTCTCTCGGGGTCCTGAACAATCATTCCTCCTTTAGTTTGACAAGCCTTCCTCTCTAGATACCAGCATAGAGTTATGGACATAAGGGTGTGATCATTCTCATGCCAACAACAACTAGTGTAGAAAGTATGCATTCCTCGGAATTTCTTTAGCAACTAAAATGTATGTCTACAAAATCTACCCTTCAGCCTAAAACTTAAGCTTAATTTATATGGAAATGGAGGTAGTTTCAGTTCCATGAAGAGGGGGATGGATTCCTCTCATGAAGGGATTTGAGCTCCATAGACCAAGGGATAATCTCCATGAGTGGAGGGATAGAGCTCGAACTGATTGCGCCTCTAGAAGCTTCTAGTTGGGAGAATATTTGACCAAATATGCTTCTAGAATTTACTTTTTCTTTTATTTGAGTTTTTATGGGGGTCTGCAGGTTTTAGTAGCAGAACTTGCGGGGGTTGCCACAGTTTATAGACCAAGTATCCGCGAACCCACAGGAAAAGGCTATAAAAAGTGAGGAGGTAGACTTTTAAGGGTTTTAAAGAGATTTTCTCTAATTCCAAGACTTGGTTTAGGAACATTGGGTTTTTTTACTTCTAAGGGAGCACAATATAGGTAGTGATAGACCTATGTGGATAGTCAAATTTCATGGTGACAAAATAATGTGTAACAGTCAGTAAGAAGTGGACCTCTGAGTAATGAGGTGTGGAACATCACCCTTGACAATATGAAGAGGAAGATTCTTGAATGGGGAACCACTTGGCTCAATATGGCTGGGCGCTTAGTCCTAATAAAAGCTATTCTTTCAGCATTACCTCTATATCATTTCTCCCTGCTGCAAGCACCAGTTAGTATTCACAGCAAAATGGAGGTAATCCTCAGGGATTTTTTATGACAAGGAGGCAAACAAGACAAAAGGAAGTTCAATCTAGTAAAATGGAGACATGTTACTGACATGTATGAGAATGGATGCCTTACCATCCGCATTCCTCAATTACTGAATCTGGCCTTTGGAGGTAAAATAGTTTGGAGGCTTATTACAGGTCAACCGTCATGGTGGAAACAAGTCCTAGAGCTGAAATATCTCTCTTCCTTAAGAGAATTATTATTGGAACAATCTATCTCCAACAGACCATGCTCTCACATTTGGTCCCTCTTTAAGAAAGATGTAGCCTTTCTCCACAATAAAATCTCCAAATTTCGGCATAGAGCCTTAGATTTGACATATAGAATGATAAGATCATGGGAAAGCCTCCCCTCACAAATGATCCAGGTCTCTTACGCATTCAACACCACCTTCGAGGGCTTGGCATCAACACTCTAAATCAAATCTCTTGATGGAACGAAACCAATCATCTTTGGGATGGTTGGCTGCTCCCAAACCTCCCTCCTTATCTCCATCATGACAACTTAAAGCTCGTGAGTATGCTCAATTGAGTTGCCCCCTTGGAAATGGGAGAAGAAGACGGTTTCAGATGGGATCCCACTAGGTCTCCCTACTCTATCAAAGCAGGATATGAGATCCTTCGTTGTGATTTCTCCTCATCTCCACCGTGGGCTGTCTGGAAGTAGGTATGGAAATCAAAAGCAATCCAAAATAAAAAAATTCATTTGGACCTTAGCAAAGGGGAAGATCTCGATGACAGATAACTTGAAAAAGAAAGGCATCTAGGGGGCCTATAGATGTCCCCCTTTGTAATGCTGCTGAGGAACCTATACATTACCTTTTTTTTGCTTGTTCCTTTGCCCAAAACTGCTAGAAATTCCTCACTTCTCCCCTTATTATGGAGATCAAATCAAATATCTCTATTTTAGATTCCATAGCTCTGTGGAAAAAGAAATATCCCTGTGAAAAAAAGAAAAAAATCCTAGCCAAAAGAATTTGGGACACTCTACCTTATGTCCTCCTTTGGAATATATGGCTTATGAGAAACAAAGTCATCTTCCGTGATAAAAAAACTTGTGTGAGAAAGGTGCAGAGTAAGACTTGGAGTCTAACTGTTGAGACCACCCTCGCTAAGAACAACATTTACTTCAATATAAATGATATGTAAGTTGATGAAAGACAAATTTTCAGATTTGTGCTCAACCATATCAACAATATGATTTCTCATGTATCATAGATCTGAGCCATTGTGTGAGGTACCGAGGTCTGTAATCCTTCTTGTCTAAGGTAATGATAACCCAATGAAAATACTTAAAAGCATTTTCCCAAATATATCCTTCTCAGTCGGCTTAGGATAACTTATATTATTTCATCTTAAAAAAACATTTTCTCATGGTCTATGAGGAGTTAGAGGGCGAGTAATAGCTTTTTGGAAATGGAAATTTGTCCTCTAAAAGTTAGTTTCAATTTCATCCTTAAATAGGCTCATTTTACCATCAAGATAATTATATTTGTGAACTGTCATCATTTCATCCATGGCAGCCATTAGGATTTTAGGTTTTGGATACTGCTAGGGCTCATAAATTTTAGGCCTTCAAGCTTTTTAGGATTAGTACATATTCAAAGGCATCATGGGCATCTAGGGCTTCATTCATCCATGCTTGCATCATTCTAGGTAAAACCATCCAAGCTTTCATGTAGCTAAGAAATGTGCCTAGGAGGGTTTCACGAAAAAGGATCGTTCATTCATCATTAGATCATGTATTGTTAGATGAAGGAACTGTCATAATATATATATGGATATATATCTAGGGAATTTGCATCATCTCATGCTTGTGGTTTTCTCCTAGGGTTTGCATGAGGTTAGGGAAACATCGCAAAGGTTAATTCATGTATCAAAAGAATATTTTCCATCTCCAACAATGCCATATTGACATCAATGAAAACTTTGAACAACACTCTCCTCCTTTGTCATTGATGGAAATATTCTTTCCCTTTCAACAATTTCTCCCCCTTTAACATCAATGGATAATTGGGTGCCCAAGTACACCCCCTATCGAGCTGCTTCTTGATATGTTGTTCCATCGTATTCCCTTCATCAATGATAGTTCTCCATGATAGATATGTTTCTCCCCCTTTCATCGTGCTCTTTTTTAATGAAATTTATCCCCCTAGTACTTTGCATGCATTCATGGAAATGAATGAGGTAGATGATAAACCAAATCCCCCTGCCTGCATGAAATCCTCTAGCTCTTATTTTTGCACAAGATAAGAAAGGTTGTTTCCTTGTATCAGGTGGAAGAAATCTTCAACAATATCATGATTTTCTTCAATGGAATTATTCCTCAGAGATGATGTATCAAGATTTTCCATGTGTGACTCATCAAGTGTTTCATAGGTTTCTTCACAAATAGCTTCTGCAAGAATAATCAAGAATCACAAGCTCACCCTAATAGTATGGATGGTCTCCTTTTTGGAAGAATTTCATCATAAAAACTTGGAATATTATTTATGCCAATGATGGATCCGTAAAAATCATGTGTTAATGCCTTGAGTGTCCAAGACAACTTTTGATTCAATTTGCTTCCTTCTCCATACTTGTGTAAATTTCTTTTCTTGCTTGGTAGTCATCATTTTAGCTTGTTTAGGGACCCAAGTCAATTTACAATCATGATCCATATGTTCAATGTTATGGAAATTGAAGAATTCCATCTTATTCATGAATGAGGAAGCATTACTTCTTCTTGCAAAATTGCTTCTAGGGAGATTATGTGGACCATTATATTTGTCCTTGTGGTATTCCCCACAATCCTTTGCCATATGCCCAAAATTTGTACAAGAATAGAAATAACCAAAAAACATACTTTGATACCTAGAGGATGGAGATTGTCTTGATGTACTTCTAAAGTCATTTTGTCTTAGGATCTTTTGATCAAATTTATTGTCTCTTGCATTATTGACACCATTTTCATATCTTCTTGAAGTAGGGTTTCTTCCAATGTCATATTGAATCTTCTCCTTGGATTTGTTGGAACTGGGGGCATCAATATATCTTTCAGGCTTCTCTGCATCCTTGTTGTTTGAAGCATTATGGTTTTAATCATTCTTGTTTCAGGGTTCACCTGCATAGCCATAAATTTATTTATGAAGAGGATATATTTGATGACTTAGAATGTAATCTAGGGTTTGAGAGCTCTTTAGACTTTTTTTTCAGAAGATCAACTTCTTTCCTTAGGAAATCCATTTCTTCTTTCATCATCTTTACTTCTTCATCCTTATTAACTATATGATTCTTTGTTTCTTCCTTTACTCTCATTGCATCACATGATTGAGCCTTAAGTGAGGTGATATCTGATTTTATTTTGAAGATATCTTCATCCTTTTCTTCTAGTTGGCATGTCATGGAAATTCTTTCCTTTACTTCTTCATTGACTTACCATTCTAGGATTTACAAAACTTCCATCACCTTTTCATATCCTTATGCTTGTTTATTTGCTTCCTCTAATTGGGATTTAAGGGAGGAGACATCTTCCTTGTATTGACCAATTTTCACTTCAAGTTTGTTCAAGTCCTTGTGTCTTTGTTCAAGATGGCTTGACAAAGTGTCTTCCCTTTTATTTTCTTTATCCAATTTATTAGTCATGGATATGACTTCTTCATGATGCCCTTTCTTATTTTGATGAAATTCTTCCTTAATCTTGGTGAGCTCCTTATCTCTTTCTTGTACATGAAGCTTGAATACGTAAAATTACTTCCTTGTCTTGTCAATATCATGATCACCATCTTGTGATTGCTTCTTGAGCTCCTCATTTTCCTTTTCCAAATTTCTTATCTCTTTTAGGGAAACTACAAGCTTTGTCTTAAAATCTTCTTCATTTTCTTTATCTTCTAGGTCCTCCTTGGTCTTGATGTCATCATTATTGTTTTCATCTTCCTTTATGGGTTCTAGATTTCCTTCTTTCTTTCCAACATATTCTTGATTAGAGGTCATGACCAATGCTCCTTTTGAGTGAAGATCTTGATTTTCTCCCACCTACCTTTTGCCGATGAAAATTCTCCACTTTGGCCTTTATAGGATCTGTTACCCCACTCATGATTTCTTTTATCGCTCTTGCCTTATATTCCTTGGATTATTCTTCAATCATCCTTTCAGTAATCACTGATTCCCAAACTTCAAAACCTTGAGCCATCAAGAAGAATTTCATTCTACCCTTCCATACTTAAAAATTTGTTCCATTCAACATAGGGGATTCGTCAACCTGATTTTCATCTAAATTCTTAACTAAGGAAAATACATTTTCACATGGTTTGGAGCCTTTCTTCCTTGGCTTTGCCATTTGTGTTCTAAGGATCTACCTTCAATCTTGTTAGGCTTGGAGTGAAGGTACTGGCTCTGATACTAAATGTTGGAAATACTGATAGGAGGGATGAATTACTATTTATTTTCAATTGTTATTTTTACCAGTTAGATCACTTATATTTAGAACACAAAATGAACAATAAGAATAAATACTTTTATTAATCAGGAATGGCGAGGATTTCAATCCCATTCTTTATAATAAGTCAAGTACAATATAGTGTAGGGCTCAAACCCTAGATGAAGACACCAATCTCCAATACACCAGGTTCCAACCTGTACTTTCCTAAGAACCAACTTGGATTTCACGAGGCTCCAACCCTATATTCCAATGCTCCAACCTTGTCACTATGACACACCAAACTCTAGGGATCCAACTCTATCTATGGTACAGGCTCCAACTTGGTCTTCTTGAGGACTCCTATCCTCTAGGGCTCCAACCCACAACTTCAATTCGTCAAGATATGTTTAATGAATCTTCACGGCTCCCAATATATTCTACAATGAGCCCTGACAACATCTTCACCTTCAACACTGCCCTAAAACAATCTCCAAGGCACTTAGCTCATCAATGACAACTTTGTCTTCTCATGAAGGTGTCTCCACAACTCTTCATGGTACCTAAACAAAATTCTCCAAGGTTACCTCATGATGGCTTCAATGCATCATGGTCTCCAATAATATCTCCAAGATCAGATTTTACAAGTCTTCCAAATATCTTCAAGTATCCTTCAAGGTGTCTTCAATACACTTCCCCAAGAAGTCTTAAATGTTTATTTTGAAAACAAGTCTACTCCAAAGGTTGCTCCAATGTATTTTCCAAGTTTAGTCTTCAAAAGGAATTAACCTCCTTTCCACAATGACTGCAACAACTCTAAACCATTAACGCTGAGCCCAAGGTCCACCATGAGAGTTATGCAATTCAACAATATGAGATAACAAGGGTTCAAAATTTTGCACCTTTCCATAGATCCAAGACTAGATCGAGACTTATCCTTGTCCAACTATCACTGCCCATTGTTCTGAGTATCCAATAGATAAGTGACTGCTTTATTAATTTGAGCTTCAAAAATATTGTAACAAGGCCTCACAAATGTCACTGTTCCAAGTCGTTATTTTCTCCTCAGGTATGAATATTTTATGCTAAGTCTGAGCCTTAATAAGCCTCCAACAGGTGACTGCTTTTATGCCCAAGCACTGTTCAATATTTCTGAGGTATTGTAGCCTAGAACAGGTCCAATTTTCTGTAATTAGGTTTGAGCCTCCAAAACTTCAATCTAAGCTTGAAAGTAATCCTCTCACTAATTCAAATATGAATGAACAACAAGTCTGAGGTATGTAACGTCGGGTCCAATCTCCAAAATGAGCTTCTACAGGTGCCTCCAAGATGTTAGTCACAACAGGTCCGAGGTAAGGAATTTACCACTGGCCCAAGCCTCTGAAATAGGTCAACAGTTAGAGATCTGTAGGTTTATCCTTAAGTTTCTAAGATTATCCACAGGTTTTTGTTCTGAAACTAGTCTCCAAAACCGTGTTAACTGCCTGTCACAAATCTGAGGTGAGGATTGTTCCCAAGTTTGACTACTCACATATTTGATCCTTGTAATTCTGAGCCACAGATCTGAGCTTCTATCTGCAATGTGGACTGAGCTTGAGACTGAAACTTCCTACAATGTGAAGTATAACTCTACCAGTTTGAGTCTCAAATACTGAGCTCATAATTCATACCACATGTGCCTAGTATATATATACTAATCAGTAATTCGAAAGGTTTGTCACAAGTCAGTTCTCATATCAACAATATAATTTCTTGTGTATCATAGATCTGAGCCACTGTGTGAGGTACCAAGTTATGTATTCCTTGTCTGAGGTAATGATAACCCAATAAAAAAACTTAAAGTATTTGCGCAAATATATCCTTCTCGGCCTCCTTTTACTTCTTTGTCTTCTCACTGTATTCTTCACCCAAAAATTATGCTTAAATTGAGGAGTCTAAACTCCTGTTTATACTAGTTTTATCATAAAATAAAAGACAAGTCCCTTGGCCAAGGGACATGATCCTATACAAGTCGACTTAGGTCGGATTAGGATAAATTATAATATTTCATCTTAAAAAATCATTTTCTCATGGTTTATAAGGAGTTAGAGGGCGAGTAATAGCTCGTTGGAAAGGGAAAATTGTCTTATACAAGTTAGTGTCAATTTCATCCTTAAATAGGCTCATTTTACCATCAAGAAAATTATATTTGTGAACTGTCATCATTTCATCCATGGAAACCATTAGGATTTTATGTTTTGGATAGTGCTAGGGCTCATAGATTTTAGGTCTTCAATCTTTTTAGGATTAGGACATCTTCAAAGGCATCATGGGAATCTAGCGCTTCATTAATTCATGCTTGCATAAGTCTATGGCAAACCATCTAAGGTTTCATGTAGCTAAGAAATGTACCTAGGAGGGTTTCATGGAAAAGGCTCCTTCATTCATCATTAGATCATATATCATTAGATTAGGGAATTGTCATCATATAGATAGGGATATATATCTAGGGAGTTTGCATCATCTCATGCTTAGGGTTTTATCCTAGGGTTTGCATGAAGTTAGGGCAACATCTCAAAGGGTAATTCATGCATTACAAGAATATTTGACATCTCCAACAATGCCATATTGACATCAATGACAAATTTGATCAACAATTTTGGTATAGGCCAAAATTTTGGAGGGGTTTGTAGCAACTACAACAGGTAAGTTAAGTCATAAATTATAAGAAGAAAAGTTACATTAGGGATAATAATTTCCACTTGAAAATATTGTTTGTTCATTCCTACTTTTAGAGGCTCAACGAAGACTAGATTTGTTGAGGAATGGATTATTTGAACATCTTGTTGAAGCTATATGGTCCACTACTAGAGGGTTTGGTGCCCACATTTATAGGGTTTTTTGGAGCTACCATGACATCATGTAACTCATAAATTTAATCTTTATGGCCCACATGTCCACTTGGATGATAACATGAAGCTGGAACATGCATCTTGAAGCCCACTTTCCCACACTTAGGAGTTGTATCTACAAATTCGGTGGAGGAAAGGAAGCTTTGAATGGATTTTGGAGGCAAGACACTACAAAAAAAGCCCCTTTTATTCCCTTCATTTGTGGATAAGGGTCATGTTTAAAGACTCATACCCCTTTGGCTTTGTATAAGTGGAAAGAATTCCCCTTAATTTTTTAATTTAGATTAATTAATTGTGAAGAGGTATTTGTTTCCCCTTAACTAGATTAGGGGCTTTGGCCTTAAAACTTAATACTTAATTGTGATGTTAGTTGAGTACCTCCTCTATAAATAGAAGTGCACACCAATCCTCCTCTACTAGAGACAAAAATGCCTGCTATTGCAAATATTAGTAGGCATCATTGCCCCAAAATCTAGTAGGTCTTGTGAGGGGACTTACAATGTTGTTGATTTTTGTAGCATCAGAAAGTGATCTAAGTCTAAAATTTGGTGAGAAGGCTTAGACACCCATATTCCAAAGAACCCAGACACCGTTTATAGAAATTCCACTCGGTTCATGTCTTATTAAAATAATTAATTATTTTAATGGAGACATGTTGTGGTAAAACACAACCCCACCATTTTTTGACTTATATACTTCAAATAATGCGGACCCTTTCTGCAAAATTTTTGACTAAACACCTTTTAGGATTTTGATCAAGTCAATTATTTTGTAAATTTGTCACTTTTTTATTTTTATCGGATTTCTATTTTGATTCTTTCATTGAATCTGATTTTTCATAAGCTTTCCAACGATACTTGTTTCGCTTCATTTGGTCAACCGGTTTGTAAATGGCACTCCTTTGAAGTTTTGATCATTTTCTCACTTGGGCTAAAAAATGTATTAAATGTACCAATATTTCAATTTTCGTAGTTAAAATAGTCTTCATTGTAAAAATTAAATTTTAGTTAATTTTTCATTTTTCACTAATGGTCCTACAAAATTACCCAGCTAAATTAAACAATAGAGGAAAATATGTTTCGGGATATTGGTAATATACTCCAACTTGTTATTTTAAAACAAATTGTCAAACCCAAAACTCCAAAATTGCAAAGTGGCTGTAGTCTTAATTGTAGGATGGTTAATCCATATGGGCTCCACTTCACATCATTCCTTCCAAAATCTTGATCTAAAAAATTGCAATCCAAAATAATTTGCGATTGCGAAATTGCGAAAATCGCAATATCGTAATTTCGCTTAAATACTTCAAGCTCATCTTTTAAGAATTGTGATGTGCGATTTTTAGTTTTATGTGACGAGTTAAGTTTTTTTAATATAACATTTTCTCATCCTCCTTATGACTCCCATACCTCCACCTCACGTCATCCTCACCTCACCCTCCACTTAACTCTTCCCTCCGCTCACCTTTCTTTATCCCTTCATTTAAATCTCTCACTCCATTCCTCCTCTCTCTCAAGTGCTGTGTATTGTTTGAATTATTAATTAAGAATATATTATATTATATAATATTATAATTAATATTATATTATATTTATAATATTTTATTATAATTTTAATATAATTTAAATTATAATATTAATATAATATTTTAATATTTTAATTAATTAATAAATATATATTTTTAATTAGTTTAATTTTATTTTCAATTTAGTTTTTAGTTTAATAATGTAATTAGTATTAATTAATTAAAAAACCGTAATCTAATTTAAGATTAAAAATTAATTAAAATTCTGATTTTTAGCCTAAGTAACAAAATTTTTAGATTTTTGGCAATTTTAATATACCAACTTTAGAGACTCATAAATGAAGTTTTACTTGACCAAATGAGGCCCAAGACAACTCATTGGAAAGATACAATGATGGAGATTATTCTTGAAGAGGTTTCATTTCCAGATTTGATCATTTATTGAGTCTAAAATTCAGCAAAATATCAAGCTCTAAATTTTTAAACAAAACTAATTTTCTGAGTTTTATTTTTGCATTTTCATTTGCCACAACTTCTTATGAGTGTAGATCCATTCGTTTATATTATACTTGGCCAATTAGATCGGCATAGATATCAAAAGAAAGCTTATATTTCCTTTTCAATTATTTATTTAATTAAGTTCTAATTGGATTTATTTTAATTCATAGATTTGACATTTTGATTTTAGTTTTGCATTTTATTTATTTTTGCAGGAAAATAGTTGAAGAGATGAGAAGAAGAAGATCTCAATCAATGAGAAGGCTCCAACAACTAAATAATATTTTTTTTGAACCAATGAAAATTGATTAAAAAAAACCACTCTTAAAACAATTTTTCTTACAAATAAATCCTTTTGTAAATATTATAAATAACAGATTGCAAAATTTAATATGGACTTATCTCCTTTGCAGAATTTTGGAATTCTAAAAACACTTATGTAATATGAATTTAGAGTTGTAGGGTGAGAGGAGAGGAATCTCAGATCTGGAGATTATTGAGTTTTTATTTTTTATTTTTTTATTCTGAATTATGTATAAGGAACAGAGTCTTGTACCACTGTAGCTCTGATTTTGAAAGCAAAAGTTCAGGCATTGTAAAAGACTGTTAAAGACCAGAGCTGGAGAAATGCAGTTAATAAATTGGTATTATAATACTATTATTTTAAATGCTGGTTTCATTTTATGATGATAGGAATGTGTCAATTTACTCGCATACTTGTGGACTTCTATCGGTATGAGGAATTTTGCCTCAATTTATGTTATTATTTGTCTCTACTCTTATGGGTTGAATTCTGATTTCTGAGTAACTATTTACTCAGGAATCTGTCTTATAAAACTGATTTATTGAATAGTGATATGTTGTGAACTATTTATTGTTTAATTATTCAAGTTATTGATTAAATGATCAATATATTTTTGAGAACTATTTCCTGAGTATTGTTGATTGATTATTTCAGTTAAGAGGTCTCTAGATAGAATGTGTTTGGTATTCACAATATCAGTTAATTGAACTACTTTGTTAGCTTGATATTTATTTAAAACAAACATATTTAAATCTCAATTATTTAAAATATCTTGCTCTAAGTTGGGATAGATCTATATCTGCCTAATTGAGATAGGATTAAAATAGTTTCTTTTGCTTGTATCTTAGAATAATATTGAATTTAGATTAAATTATACATCCCTAAAAATTCCTCCTCCCAAAGAGGAAAAAACTTTAATTGTGGCTTGGCTAAGCCAAAATTAGCTTAAAGATCACTTTCTTGCCAGATCAACAAGAGAAATAATCTGATTTCTCTTTCCCATTGGTAGATAGAAATCATATTTTAAGCCAATAGAGATTGAGAGAAGGTAACTGGACCTAGTTAAACCAATTAGAGCCACCGTTCCAAATAGAAAAGGAACTGCTTTAAGGTCTGGACCGGGTGGTCATCCCCCATGTTGTTGTAGCGAATTTCGAGACCTCAACATTTTTGGCGTGAAAATGAGGGCCTGATACTTGTTTTCCTTTGGAGTCTTTGTATTCTAATATTTTTTTTATTTTATTACAATGGCTCCTTTAAAACTTCCAATTTGGAGTTGTATTTCTGGATGAGCATCTTCCAATACTCCACTAGAAATAGTAAGGCTCTTGTCTCAGGTAATTTTAATGGTAAGAGGAATATTTCTACATTTAATCATGCTTTAGAATTCATTCAAAATTTTTCAAATTTTTCTTTCCATGAAATTGATAAAGGTATTTTATGCAGAATTTTTACTCTTACATTATTGGAAAAAGCCAGAAATTGGTGTAAATCACTTCCAGTTGCCTCAATCCACACTTGGGAACAATTTATTACAATATTCCTTTGTAAATTTGATGGATATATCTACAAACAGGTATGTGACGATTTTGAAGATCTACTAAGGTTTGAAGGTGAGCCTTTAATTGATTTTACCATCAGGTTTCGTTTAAATTGTTTAAAATTTAAAAATGAAGATAAACCTTCGAAAAAAGAATTACTAGATTGGTTTGAACATATTTGCAACCTTCCTTCCATTCATAATCCATGTGAAATTATTTCAAACTTTGATTAATTTCCTCTTAATTTCATTGACATAAGTAAGAATTCCAATATGGAGGTACAAACAAATGACGATGAAATGGCCTCTATTTTGTTTAATCAATTCCTTCAATATCTGCACATTTCTTACAGTATTGAGAAAGATCAAGGTGCACCTTTACATGTCAATGGATTTCAATCACGAAGCTTGGAAAATTTCATTGATCAATTGCAAGAAAATATTAGCAGCAGTATTGAAGAAGATATCGCTTTGAAATCTAAAAATCAGTATGCATTAGAATCAGAAAATCATATCATAATCCAGCAAGTACCAGCAACGATTAAAATTTCCAATAATATACAATTTGTTGTACAAATTTCTGAATTATTTCATGATGAGAAAATTCCAAATTCAGATCAACAAATAATTTTTTTTCAAGAAAACATAAGTATCCAAGTAAATGATCTTAAATCTGAAATTTGCAATGAAGAAAATGCATAAGAGTTTTAAAATAGAGACATTTTCAAATACATTATTTCAGATTCGTATTTTTCCCTTTATCATGATAATTTTTCTAATAACAATTTATCCTCTCTTTACGTTAAAGATATTTAAGAAAACAGAGAGGCTGATCTAAATGAATTTTCGATTAGTTTTTATCAGGCTAAAGAATTAATTAATGATCATTCTTCTGGCATTAATGAACATGAGCTTAATATTCCTTCTTGTTTCGATACATTGAATAAGATCGAATGGAATTCTAATGAATGTCTTGAGGTCATTTATGGTAGCTACTTTGACATTGAGGATATTGATTTATCATCTTTACAATTGAATCCTCATGATCAAAGTCTAATCACATGTGAAAATCAAGAACAATCTAATTTAGAAATTGTTCCAAATAGTTCTCACTTTCAAACAAATAATCATACTTATGATTTCAGCATTCAGGAAACCATTCCAATCTATGATTTATATGATGATCAAGCTCGTATTCCCATTCAGAGTTATATCCATCTTTCTATATCACAAGTGGGTATCAACAATCATTCTAATTGCATTATTCTGCCCAATTCTTGTGAAAAGGAAATCACTTTAAGTCACTCCCAATTGTGTTGTAACAATAATTGTAACACTAGTATAAACCATGATTCAATTTTGTTATTATTTCATCATTTATTTTTAACTTCAGATTTATTTTCTGCTTTTAGTCCTAGATTTTTAGATACTTTGTGCTGGCATATTGAGCAGCTCAATTTTGAACACTCAATTGATGCATTACCTCAAGGGAAAAATGAAGATCCAAATTATAATTATGAACACCAAAAGTTATTAAACTTCCAATTTCAATTGATGTTAATTCCTTATCAATTACTTCTTACTTCTCAAGAGCAGTGCTAAAAAGAGAGTGTATTTTCACTTTATGACCAACAATCTAATTCAATTAATAATCTTCTGTTGGATCTTTCGGACTTCCATCCATTTTTCATTGATCAATCTGAAATATATTTGGAAAGTTTTCCTTCACGAAATATCATTAATAATTTAGCACTTAAACATAACACTAACAAAATCACACAAGCCATTGTTTCTGAAAGACCATTTCTACAACCTGGCTTGTCATATTCTCTTTTAAACTTCTCCTACTCAATAATGGAAATCCATCCAGATTTTTATGATCCAATTGAAATTCAGTTGGAAAGGACATTTCAAAAGGAGGTAATGGTGAATAAGATACTAACAAAAAAATACATTGTGCTTTCAGATTTACCTTTCTTAGTTTAATTATATTTCCATTTTTACTAATGTTTGACATGTACATACATGCAGGAATTAAAATACTTACATGGTTACACTGGAAGTATGACTATACCTAGTCATATTTCCTTCATTAAGTTAGAAATAGGAATAGATAAATTTTCTTTTCTATTTGCATTTATTTAATTATTTCAGATTTTCAATAAAACAAGTAATGAATCCAATTTCTTTTGGGCATCCCATTTCAGTTATAGAAAATAAGCCGAGAGAATTTTAGAAGCTCTTGAATTATCTGATCATACTTATTTGTCAAAGCTTTCAATTTTCTTGTTTTTTAAAATTCATAACATTGATCATACATGAAGAAATTCCAAGAGTTTTCTACCACTTGACAATTTTTTATATACAAGTAGTTCTCAGAACTCATTTTTACCACTCTTGTCTTCTGATGTGATGTTGGAAATGATGCAATTTGAAAAGATTCATTACTTAGCATTTTATATTAAAATAAGAAGGTGATGTTGAACTTATGAAAATTTTGAGAAAATTTGGGAGAACTTGAAAATTCATGAGGTAAAATTACAATCAAAATTCTTCCAAGTATGTGTTTACACGTTCATCATATCTATTGTTTTTATTTCAAAGGTTGTTTCTTATTTCTATTTTTTTTTGTGTGCAGATCTTCATTAACTTGATTATGTAGATCTGAGATAAGAAAGCAGCCAACCATTGTTTCCAAAATCTGCAACATGTTCAGGGAACTATTTACTATTTCATTTGTATTTGAAGGATATCTAAATTTTTCTTATATTGAAATCCTGATAAGTCTTAATAAATTGTCGAAATAATTATATCAGATCATTTTATTTCACAACTCTCTTTATAATAAAGTTCTGATAAAATTAATTTCTAGTAAAAAATTTCAACATTTAATTAAATTATTAAAGGTTATTTATTATTAAGCAAAGTTAAATCACTCACTTTATTTTTGAATTGAATACTTTAAAGAAATCATTGATCCCACATATGGCTCATTATATATCACAAATCGCATATTGGAGGCTCTGAAATGAGCACACACTAAATATATCCGACCTCCTAATATTCTCATTCCTTCTAATCTCTGATGATCTCTTCGTCTGATATCACATTATATGTATCACAACATTTGATCAGAGACAACTCTTAACAATTTCCGATAGGAAGCCTTCGATGAATATCTTCTGATATTCATTCTCGTTCATATTCCGATAAAATTACTTTGCAAAAATTGCGATGTTCATATAACCCGGACCCGATATGACATTTAAATCCTCTTTATATACAGATATCGTGTCCGTTTATAAATTGAAAATTTGGTAGGGGCATATATTTAAAAGTTCTGATCCGATACGAAATTAAAATTCATATAATAAAAATACTAGGTCCATTCTTCATCGCACATTGGCGCATCAACGAAATTACATTTCGCATATTGGCAAGTTTAGTGGTTATTGTTAAAAACCTCACTCGGTAAGTTATATTAGTTACGATGCGATAAATGACAAGGTAAGGAGGTTGTGATGCAATGATACACATATCGCATATCGCACGAGATAAGTAATATGTTAAACGATAAAATTTGCAACGAGCGATTTGGTGTTCACTGTGAATTGCGAAATCACAAAATCGCAAAATTGAAAAAGAGTTAAGTTTTGAAATCTGTTGGAAGATAAATTATAAAAGATGCGAAGTGAAACCATGCGTGATTGGTCACCGTTTGTGTGGGCCGCAAAACCAAAGTTTCGCGCATATATTTTGATATTTGCAGTCACAGTGCATCAGTCATTTACCACATTTTCATTATCGCAAGAATAATATCGGCGTTTCAGTTCATTCACAAGCTTTAATCTTCCCATATGACTATTCTCCAATATCGCATTCATCCCTTTGCAGTTTCCATCGCACGTGTTCATCTCGTGATATTTCCATCACAATAATTATATCGCATTACTAACTCAAATGAAGCTTTGACTTCAAGATTTTTTGATGCGATAAATTTTGATATTCGACTTTCCACCATTATCTTTTAAATTATTATGGAAAGAGCTCAATCACATATCGATAAAAGTGTAAGTCGTAGATTTTAAATTATGCATGGCAAAGAATCTCGTGATGCAAAAATTTTAGCAAGGTAATGTACCGAGGATTAATTCATATTTTTTAATTTTCTTTTACTCTAATTTTTTTTCCTCCATACTTATCATATAAAGATTCAAATCTTCTTTATATACTGTTAAATTATTCGGGTTTTTGAATCAATTTCAAATATTTTGGGGCTGATATAAATTCAGAATGGAAGAATAAAAAAGAACATTCATGTTTTCAATTCATAAAGAAGCACATATTCACCCTCATTTTTGATGGATTTGATTTATTTCTGATTCCTTGAACATGAAACATTGCTTTCTTTTAGTTTATTGCTTGTTTTACTTTATATTTAATAAATAATGATTTTTGGTCAATAAAACTTCTTCATAATTTTAATTCTAATTCAAGAAAAAGTTAACTTGCATTGGAGAAAATCATCTTTCTCAGGTAAGATTAAAAGTAGTTCTCCAATGGTAAGTTTCATTTACCCACATTTTTTTTTTTTTTTTTTTACCTCGAACTTTGTTTTTCAGGTCTTCATGAAACATTCACACCTCTATTAGATCAGTTTTAAAAATTTCTATTTGCTCTTTGAGATTCTTGGGAGAAACAATAATGATCCTCATTGAATCAGCTAGATCGGGGAGTTTCTAAACCTTTAGTTTGTTTCTTTAAGAATTTTTTTATTAGAAAATAGTTGAGATGCTTTTATGCAGATTTTGTCTTGAAGAAGAAAATTTGCAACAAACAGAAACTTCTCATTCAACATATTATCTATCATAACTGTTATTCACCTTCTACATTTTGAGAGCCTCATTTTTATATAACTCTACAAGATAAAAAAATAAAAAATCTCAACATAGGAATGAACGTATATATGCTTATTTTATTTTATAATCCTTTGTTGAGAAATTCATATAAGCGATCTTGTTAGAGTTTAGCTTTTAAATTTTGTTTTTCTTTTAATTTTTCTTTCTTCATTTTTTATTTGCTGATTTCTTTTCTTACTTTAGTTTATGAATTATTTTCCTTTTGTTTTCAGTTTTGATTTGATTTTGGTGACTTTGTCATGATTTATGTGAAAGGATTTTTTTTACCTTACAGTTGTTGACATACATGGGAAATATTTTACTCTATTCATTTATGTGAATTTCATTTATCATTAAAGGCATATGTTTATGGAATCATAAAACTATCTTACTTTAAATATTTTTCGTGGAGGAACACACATCCTTTCTAAGTGATTGAGTTTAATTTTTCAAGGAAAGAACTGATTTGAGTTTAATTCAATGAATCCCTCCCACTCCTCCACATAAAATCCTCTGATTGATAGTTGCAGGGAAAGAATTTGGAGCAAAAATTATGAAAGTACTGGATCCATTAAACATAAAATCTCTATTACCATCCCATCTCTTTCACTCAAATACATCATAAGTAAAAATCTTGCAAATGCACTTATCAAAAGAGTGATAAAAAGAGGAAGCATGGGAAATACAAGTAAACTCGTCGGGGCTATAGACGCTCGCTGGTAGCGGGACTAGGCTTGTATGACATAAAAGACAACTTCGTTGGAGTACTGTTTAGGCTCGCTAGCAGTGAAGCGATGTCAGTGAGAATTTTAAAATGGATATATGCATCATCAAAAACTCCTATCTCTACCTTCTTCTATTTTGAAAAAAAAAAAAAAAATTCCCCAAATTTGGATTCATCACTTTTACTCAAGTATGTTTTAAGTACTTATCTTTACAAACTCATATTGCTTAATCTATTTATGTGGAACCTATGGAAATATTTTACTGTTAGATAATTTCATAATTTCCATTATTTTTAACCTTTGGGTAAATTTAAGTTCATTATATTTAATCAGAGATAATTGGTTCTTCTCCTGCATGTCGCCATTGTTGTGGTAAAACACAACCCCCCCATTTTTTGACTTATATACTTCAAATAATGGGGACCCTTTCTGCAAAATTTTTGACTAAACACCTTTTAGGATTTTGATCAAGTCAATTATTTTGTAATTTTGTCACTTTTTTATTTTTATCGGATTTATATTTTGATTCTTTCATTGAATCTGATTTTTCATAAGTTTTCCAACGACACTTGTTTCGCTTCATTTGGTCAACCAGTTTGTAAATGACACTCCTTTGAAGTTTTGATCATTTTCTCTGTTGGGCTAAAAAATATATAAAATGTACCAATATTTCAATTTTCATAGTTAAAATAGTCTTCATTGTAAAAGTTAAATTTTAGTTAATTTTTACTAATTTTTCATTTTTCACTAATGGTCTTACAAAATGACCCAACTAAATTAAACAATAGAGGAAAATATGTTTCGAGATATTAGTAATATACTCCAACTTGCTATTTTAAAACAAACTGTCAAACCCAAAACTCCAAAATTGCAAAGTGGCTGTAGTCTAAATTGTAGGATGGTTAATCCATGTGGGCCCCACTTCACATCATTCCTTCCAAAATCTCGATCTAAAAAGTTGCGATCCGAAATAATTTGCGATTGCGAAATTGCGAAAATCGCAATATCACAATTTCACTTAAATACTTCAAGCTCATCTTTTAAGAATTGCGATGTGCGATTTTTAGTTTTATGCGACGGGTTAAGTTTTTTAAATATAAGGTTTTCTCATCCTCCTTATGACTCCCATACCTCCACCTCACGTCATCCTCACCTCACCCTCCACCTTATTCCTCCACTTAACTCTTCCCTCCACTCACCTTTCCTTATCCCTTCATTTAAATCTCTCACTCCAATACTCCTCTCTCTCTCTCACGTGCTGTGTATTGTTTGAATTATTAATTAAAAATATATTATATTATATAATATTGTAATTAATATTATATTTTAATTATAATATTTAATTATAATTTTAATATAATTTAAATTATAATATTAATATAATATTTTAATATTTTAATTAATTAATAAATCATTTTTTTTAATTAGTTTAATTTTATTTTCAATTAGTTTTTAGTTTAATAATATAATTAGTATTAATTAATTAAAAAACTGTAATCTAATTTAAGATTAAAAATTAATTAAAATTCTGATTTTTAGCCCAAGTCACAAAAATTTTAGATTTTTGGCAATTTTAATATACCAACTTTAGAGTTTCATAAATGAAGTTTTACTTGACCAAATGAGGCCCAAGACAGCTCATTGGAAAGATAAAATGATGAAGATTATTCTTGAAGAGGTTTCCTTTCCATATTTGATCATTTATTGGGTCTAAAATTCAGCAAAAGATCAAACTCTAAATTTTTAAACAAAACTAATTTTCTGAGTTTTTTTTTTGCATTTTCATTTGCCACAACTTCTTATGAGTGTAAATCCATTCATTTATATTATACTTGGCCAATTAGACCAGCGCAGACATCAAAATAAAACTTATATTTCCTTTTCAATTATCTATTTAATTAAGTTTTAATTGGATTTATTTTAATTCATAGATTTGACATTTTGATTTTATTTTTGCATTTTATTTTGTTTTTATTTATTTTGTAGGAAAATAGTTGAAGATATGAGAAGAAGAAGATCCCAATCAATGAGAAGGCTCCAACAAGTAAATAATATTTTTTTTGAATTAATGAAAATTGATTAAAAAAATCACTCTTCAAACAAACTTTCTTATGAAGAAATCATTTTGTAAATATTATAAATAGCATATTGCAAAATGTAATATGGGCTTCTCTCCTCTGCAATTTTGGAATTCTAAAAGCACTTAAGTAACATGAATTTAGAGTTGTAGGGTGAGAGGAGAGGAATATCAGATCTGGAGATTATTGAGGTTTTTTTTTTTTTTACATTCTGAATTATTTATAAGGAACAGAGTCTTGTATTACTATAGCTCTGATTTTGAAAGCAAAAGTTCAGGCATTGTAAAAGACTGTTAAAGACCGGAGCTGGAGAAATGCACTTAATAAATTGGTATTATAATACTATTATTTTAAATGCTGGTTTCATTTTATGATAACATGAATGTGTCAATTTACTCGCATACTTGTGCACTTCTATCGGTATGAGGAATTTTGCCTCAATTTATGTTATTATTTGTCTCTACTCTTATGGGTTGAATTCTGATTTCTGAGTAACTATTTACTCAGGAATCTGTCTTATAAAACTGATTTATTGAAAAGTGATATGTTGTGAACTATTTCCGCATGTTATTGTTTAATTATTCAAGTTACTGATTAAATGATCAATATCATTTTGAGAACTACTTCCAGAGTGTTGTTGATTGATTATTTCAGTCAAGAGGTCTCTAGATAGAATGTGTTTGGTATTTACAATATCAGTTAATTGAAGTATTTTGTTAGCTTGATATTCATTTAAAAAAAACATATTTAAATCTCAATTATTTAAAATACCTCGCTCTTAGTTGGGATAGATCTATATCTGCCTAATTGAGATAGGATTCAAATAGTTTCTTTTGCTTGCATCTTAGAATAATATTGCATTTATATTAAATTCTACATCTCTAAAAAGTCCTCCCAAAGAGGAAAAACTTTAATTGTGGCTTGGCTAAGCCCAAATTAGTTTAAAGATCACTTTCTTCCCAGATCAGCAAGAGAAATTATCTGATGTCTCTTTCCCATTGGTAGAGAGAAATCATATTTTAAGCTAATAGAGATTGAGAGAAGGTAACTGGACCTAGTTAAACCAGTCGGAGCCACCATTCCAAACGGAAAAGGAACTACTTTAAGGTCTGGACCAGGTGGTCATCCCCCATGTTGCTGTAGCGAATTTCGAGACCTCAGCAAGACCCTAAGTCTAAACTTAGGGAAATTAAATAATTAATGGGTATTAATATAACAGAGTGTGAATCTTCTAGAGAACGAAGATCAATTCAAGTTTTAATCTTAGCCATTGATTAGACTTCTAATCTGAGCCATTAATTCATCAATGAGAAGATTATAAAAGAAGGCTTTAGGGTCATTTGGAAAGCAAGTCGGGAAAACATTCAACAACCCGAGGGAAGTTGATTCCGAAGAAAGAGAATTTGATTTCAGAGGGAGATTTGCAGGGCGGAGAAAGCAGAGGGAATCAACAGTGTCAAGGTTCATGGAAATAAGGACGCGTAAGGGTAGAGAGGCAACACTCAGGAGTAGTGCAAAGGCCTCACGCAGTAGTGACACAGGCTTACGTTGTCTCTGCGCAAAGATGTACACAAGAGTGATGCAAGGAGGGCCAATGAGTCCCTCAAGAGTTGAAAACTCTCCGAAGGTCCGGAGAAAATTCATCTCAAGTGTATGTCAAGAAGTTTCTTAGTTATTTACGCCAATCTTTTATTGTAAAGAATTCCTGCTGAAGACTAATATATAAACCCTCATCTGTTGCACTGGTTTTCCGATATTGGGTTTTTCCGGGGACAATTGTCCAAAAACAACTGTGTCATTGTGATTGGTTCTTATGCTTGCATTTTATTGTTCTTTTCTCTATATGTACTTGAGTGATAACTGCATCAATGTTTATTTCAAAATTTTTTGTAAATAAATTATTGTGAAAATAAGTAGGAGAAATAAATCTGTAACTGCAGTGGAAATTCAGAATTGAAATTTTCACATGGCACTGATAGGCAGTTGTGAAGAGAAGGATTTGAATGAGCTATGGAATAGGAGAATGGGGCACTTACACCATGGGGATTTGAGAATTCTCAAGAAGACTGTCACAGGAGTTCCATATTTGAGCACCAAATGAGATGACGTTTGCATAGGGTGCGTACTAGGGAAATACGCTAAGACAACCTACCCCAGAACCAGTAATAGGGCTAAGAGTCTGATAGGATTGATACACTCATAAATCTGCGGACCTATGTCCACTAGAACCCTTAGTGGTCGTATTTGATACTTGATCAATGGTATTCTAGGAAAACTGGATCTACTTTTCTGTGAAGGCAGGAGTGATGGCTTTTGACCCGATTCAAGGAGTTTAAAGCTATGGTTGAGAATTTGATAGGAAAGCAGATAAAGGTTCTGCGATCATATAATGGTGGAGAATACATTGATAAAGACCTCACAGAATTATGGGCAAGGGAATGCATTAGAAGAGAGTGGACTGGTCCATATAATCTGGAAAAGAATGGAGTTGCAAAAAGGAAGAATATAACTATTATGGAGGTTGCAAGAGAAATGTTGTATGATCGAGACATGCCCAAATTTATGTGGGCTAAAGCTTGTAACACAACTTTATATGTTCAGAATAGGGTTCCTCATAATGCATTGGTTAATATCACTCCAGAAAGTGTCTTCATGGCAAGAAGCCATAGGTAATCCACTTCAAGATCTTTGGTAGTGTGGTATACTGCCATGTACTCGAAGAGAAGAGGAAGAAATTGGATAGGACTGCTAAAAATGGGTATCTGGTAGGATACAGTGAAAATTCTAAGGCTTACAAAATCAACATTCCTGGCAGTAGGAAGGTTGCAGTGTGACGGGATGTAAATTTCATGAAGGAAAGAGATTTCAGAAAATCCTGAGAGATGCCATCAGCAACGTAATTTGAAGATGATCCACTAGTCCAACCACTATGACCAGCTGAGGTTAGCCTCAGTGATTCTCCAAGGCAGAAGGATCCAAGGGATTCATCTCCAGAAGATTCGCAGGAGGGGGACCAGGTAGAGCCACCCACTACTAGTGGTAGGACGAGCAAGGAATTACGACAAATTTTGAAGGACGCAGAGGAGTTTATCGGAGCCCCTAGAAATGAGAAGAGCCAGTGCAGGCAACCAGACAGATACTAAGCCTTGGTAACCCAGGTTAGGGAACCCTCTAGTTTTCAGGAGGTAGCTCAACATCAGGTGTGGGTTGATGCAATGGTGGAAGTGTACAGTTCCATCATGAAAAATAATGTCTGGTAGGTGTTTCCTAGGCCTCATAACAAATCAGTTGTGGGTTCGAAGTGGATCTACAAGATCAAATATGCTGCAGATGGCAGCGTAGAAAAACTTAAATCCAAGTTTGTGGCAAAGGAGTATGCTCAGAAGGAAGGGATAGACTATGAAGAGAACTTCGACCCAGTTTCCAAATATATTTCTATTAGATCCATGATATCCCTTGCTGCGCAGATGGGATGGGAGATTCACTAAGATGGACATAAAGACTGCATTCTTGAATAGGGTGATAGAAGAAGAAGTATATATCGAAAAATTAGAGGGCTTTGAGACACATGAGAAGAAAACTCATGTGTGTAGGCTTAAGAAAGCCTTGTATGGACTTAAGCAAGACCCTACAGCTTCGTATGGTCGAATTGATGGCTACTTGCAGAAGATCGGATTCATCAAGAGTGATGCGGATTCTAATCTCTACTATTTTAGGGTAGGGGATGAGCCTCTGATACTGGTGTTGTACGTAGATGATCTATTCCTAATAGGATCATCTAAGTTCATCAAGGAATGTAAGGAGAATTTAGTTGCAAAATTCGACATGAAGGATCTCGGGTTGATGCATTAATTTCTAGGGTTGGAAGTTTGGTAGCAGAAGGGTGAGATCTTCCTTGGTGAAGGGAGATATGCTACAGAAACCTTAAAGAGGTTCAATATGGAAGACTGTAGACCCATGGCTACACCAATGATGACCAACTGGAAGAAGATTGATACTTCCGAAGATGATGAGGCTGGTCCTACCTTGTATAGGCACCTCATAGGGTCCCTAATGTATCTGGTCAATACTAGGCCATACATATGTTATGTTGTCAACACCCACAATCAATTCATGGTGGAACCAGGGAGGGCACACTGGGCAGTAGCCAAGCATGTTCTCAGATATCTATAGGTAACAATCAAGCTTGGATTGAGACACACACATGGAAATGACATCAGATTGAGTGGGTTCACTAATGCAAATTGGGCTGGAAGCCCAGTAGATCGAAAGAGTACCAGTGGGTACCGCTTCAGTGTTGGATCATGAATGACTTCCTGGTGCTACAGGAAACATAAATTCGTGGCTCTGATCTCAACTGAGGTGGAATATATGGTAGCAAGCATGACGTCGTATGAAGCCATATGGATTAGGAAGCTACTTGTGAATCTACTCAAGGAAAAGATGGAAGTGACCTACATTTTATGTGATAATAAAAGTTGCATCAAGCTCTCTGAAAATCCTGTGTTTCATGATCGGTCAAAGCACATTGACATCAAGTGTCATTTCATTAGAGACTATGTTCAGTGAGGAGTTGTACAATTGCAGTACACTCTGATAGGAGAACAAGTGGCAAACATCCTCACTAAAGCTCTGGGAAAGACAAAGTTTGTCTACTTCAGAGAAAAGATGGGGATGATCAAGAATCCATTTCAATAGCAGAAATGGAAAGATGTATAATTGAGAGGGAGTTGTACTATAGATGAGACAGTGAAAGTGGCAGTGTCATGGGCAACAATACAGAAGGCAGAAGTGCAACAAATGAGGGGTAGCAGCAGCCAAGCATCAACAACGAATAGGGTGCTTCAGGGTTAGAGCAGTATACAACAGGCAAATTGCTAGAACACTTTCCTCACTAAGAGGTAGTGTTGATTTTTGTAGCATCAGAAAGTGATCTAAGTCTCAAATTTGGTGAGGAGGATTAGACACCAGTATTCCAAAGAACCCATAAATATTTTGTGGAAATTCCGCTCAGTTCATATTTTATGGAGACCCTAAGTCTAAACTTAGGGAAATTAAATAATTAATGAGTATTAATAAAATTGAGAGTGAATCTTCTAGAGAACGAAGATCAAGTCAAGTTTTAATCTTAGCCATTGATTGACTTCTAATCTGGGTCATTGATTAATCAATGAGAAGATTATACAAGAAGGCTTAAGGGTTATTTGGAAAGAAAGTTGGGCAAACATTCAGCAACCCGAGGGAAGTTGATTATCAAGAAAGACAATTTGATTTCAAAGGGAGATTTTTATGGCGGAGGAAGCAAATGGCATCAGCAGTGTTAAGGTTCAGAGAAAGAAGGACGCAGAAGGGTAGAGAGGCAACACTCAGGAGCAGCGCAGAGGTCTCATGAAGTAGTGACGCAGGCTTACATTGTCTCTGCGTAAAGAGGTACACAAGAGTGATGCAGAGTAACGTAAGTAGGGCCAGTGAGTCCCTCAAGTGTCGAAAACTCTTCGGAGGTCCAGAGAAAATTCATCTCAGGTGTATCTCAAGAAGTTTCTTAGTTATTTCTACCAGCATTTTCTTGTAAAGAATTGTTGCTGAAGATTAATATATAAACCCTCATTTGCTGCATCGGTTTTCCCACATTGGGTTTTTCCGGGGACAATTGTCCAAAAACAACTGTGTCATTGTGATTGGTTCTTATGCTTGCATTTTACTATTCTTTTCTCTATATGTACTTGAGTGATAACTACAGTAGTGTTTATTTCGAAATTTATTGTAAATAACTTATTGTGAAAATAAGTAGGAGAAATAAATCTATAACTGCAGTAGAAATTCAGAATTGAATTTTCCGCAAAGGTGAGGACCAAATCTTGTAGCAACAATGAGAAATATTGCCACTGGCACCTTGGCAATCTTCCTCCTCTTTAGTGTAATTTCACCATAAGGGAGGCTTCCCAGTGCTCACCTATATGGATATTCTAAGTTCTAGGGTTCAAGGTGATGAATACTAGGTGAAGACAATCTATAATGGACAAAGGATCAATTATTCTTGATAAGGAACAACATATCATGCACGTAGACCAAATAAAGACTTATATGACTTAAGGCTTATTGATAACATTATATTTTGCGTTAAAAATGGTTACAAAGATCAATCTTAGGTTTTTATTCCAGAAACTGTCATCCACAATGCCCTAGATCAATTTGGCCCTAGGAAAAATCTCTAGTGGTTTGCCTTAAAAGGTTTAGGAAAATAAAAAGGAAGAAAAGTATTTAGTCTTTTAATGTTTTTTATCAAAAAAAAAAATGAGTGCCTAATCCTACTTGGGTGATGAATTATAACTGCAATTTTAGGAGATAAGTGACAAAATATTGAAGGGGGGTGGGACTCTTTTTCCATTTAATAAAACCTTAACTGTCTCTTTTGAGAGGCGGGGGGGGTAAATAGGAGATGCACATTAGGATTTATCCTATGGATTTCAATGAATAAATATTCAACGTGCAAAAAAAACCAAGATAATTTATAGATAATTTGCATTTAGACATAGAGAAAAACCTTAGCAATAATTTAATTACATGTAAAATAATGAAAAATATGTAATAAACTTAGAATTCTTCCATGAAAAGACCACCTTTTAATCCCGAAAAGACATCTCCAGTACATAAGCCAATATCC
Organism: Pinus albicaulis; assembly: GCA_034641835.2. Taxonomy (NCBI): domain Eukaryota; kingdom Viridiplantae; phylum Streptophyta; class Pinopsida; order Pinales; family Pinaceae; genus Pinus; species Pinus albicaulis. Next base: position 327,458,520 of record CM076569.1, on the reverse strand, counting down.
AATAGCAAAAAGCTCCAAAAAATCACATCCCCATAAGTAGTAAGTTACATAAAGGTTAAGTCATGCCCTAGAAGAGAGGTCAAAACTAAATAATGATAAGTGACGGATCATATATATATATATATGAGGTCTATCCCTCACTTTTACAACAAAAAATTAGTCTACAAGCCCTATAACAAGTTTAATTTTGAGTGTTCATCACGATAAGAGGTTATAAGCCAACTGCATAGCTCAAAATAATAAAACCATGCCATAAAAGCCCACACGTGTGGATCAATAGCCTCCATAAGCATGTTTTCATGCCCTTTTTGGGCAATAAATTCTATGAAAGTGCATGGATGAGCTAGGGGGATGTCCCTTCACCATAATTAGCTCCAATCCTTGAGCAAAAACCCTTAAAAATGCCTCCAAGTGTCAAAACCATGCTCTAGGTGCCCTATGTGACCCTATCAAGGGCTACATGTGTGACACAACATCCTCTCTCTCCAATGTTGGGGCTGCAAGTGCAAGTACAAGCCCTCCTTTTACATCTTGGAGATGTCCATCATCATTTCGAATCCATGAAAGAAACACCCATAAAGTAGTGTTTAGGCTAGCCTCGAGGCATGTTGGGTCTATTGGATACAACATCAAGAATGTCCAACACCAAGCAAGAGGAGCTCAGTGTTTTAGCATCTAGGGATGCTTTTGGGGTTTCAATCATTTGTTGGAGTCATCAAGGTGATCAACGCTTTGCTCCATAGTGGAAACTCTGCATCTGCAAGGTTGTCACCACTCTTTGGAATGTAAAACGGTCTAGGCATGATGTGTGGTGGAGACATGACCTCTATTGTTGTGTCACGGACCACCTGAAAAACCATCTCAATATCAAGTGAAATTTACCAAACATTAGGTATAATGACCATATGTGCATCATTTGGACCATAGTTAATTGTTAAGCACATAATCATACATCAAACTGGGATCACCTTCAAATACATAACTAGACCAAGTCCCACAAAAATTTTCCCTAGATGTGTTAGGGATGGCTATATGGTCAACCATATTAGGTACTTCTATCCCCTAAGTGGATTTTACATGTCCAAGGTCAACCCTTCAATTCATAGGTATTTGTGATAACAGTGGCAATGGAATGGACAAGCTTCATGGAAAGGTACCATGGTCATGGGACTAGCTGGTTGAGCTCAATCATCCTGAGTAATGGATGTATGAAGGGAGCAATCGTGGAGGCATGAGTTACCTCTTTCCTTGGCCTGCTTTTTCCACCCCTCTAATGCGCCTTTTACTTTTTTTTTTATAATATTTTTATAGGGAGCATAACTTAGGTGTCCAAGATTTTTTTTAATGATATAAGATTTATTTACCCCTAATGATGATTTGGTGTCTTGTTCATAGTGTTGGAACATGCAAAGTTCCTTTATTATATGATGAAGCATCAAGTGCTCAAGAATCAGGTGATGATTAATGAAGAGGGTAGAGCTCATGCTAGGCATTTTCTCATGCATTAAATAATATCCTAACCATCTTTTTGATTTTAAATTTTATTTTTTCTTCCATTGTGGTCATCTTATGTTTTTACCTTTCTTTTAACTGCATCAACCTCCAAGGAAAAGTTTCCAACCTAGACTCAAGGATGAGGATATGAGTGCCTATCCCAATGAATCAATGATAGCAAACTTGAAGGATGGATATAAAATATATGGAATGATGGAAAGTGGTAAGTATTGGATAATTATGGACATGCTACATCGATCAAGTTTCCCAAGTAGTGCCTCTCCTAAAATTGTAGGTTCTCATAGGAGGTCCCACTCGACTAGGGTCAAAAACTAACCTTCCTGGTAAGATGAGAGAACAGGTTTACAATCAAGATTAGTCATTCATCCAAATCACCTTTTAATCCCTTTTGTTTCCTTTGCTACTAACTCTCTATAGTTCGTTATGTGGTTTTAGTCTTGATTGTCACACCAATAGGATTTCCTTTTGCAAGGCAGAAGCTCTTTTTGTAAGCCATATTTACATTTTTGTACAACACACACTTCACAATCATAACTCTAGTGACTCTGAAAGACCACCTGGTTTGCCCTTCATGGGCAGGTGGTTCACCTCCAGTGCTCTTCAGATTGGCCTTGGCACCTCCAATTACTCTTTGAATGTACTCTATGTAACAAATTTATTGGTAATATAATGTCTTACACTTACGTACCAAAAGAAAAAATTAGTCACAATCCAATAAAATGTCAAATTAATATAAATGACCATTAAAATGTGATAAACTAATAAAAATAAATCAATAAAATTAATAACAGTTAATCAAAGTTACAATAAAATGGAATGTAAATGATCATTTTAATAGTAAAACCAAAATTCTTTTTATATACCTATAAGTTTCTTTAATGAAGATATATATATATATATATATATATATAATTTTATTTTCATTTAATTATATAAAAATTAATTGATGTCAACAAACTCTTTTTGGTATTTTATGTTTATTTGTACTCTACAACAGAATAAAAAAATGGCATCTAGGGTTTCGTAATTTTTGTCTTGGGAAGAAAAATGGCGGCAATCTCTGTAGCACAAATGGTTCATAGGACCTGCTCGCACCACACACTTATACCTTTACTGTGCTCCCACTTTTATTACTCCTTGAAATTGCAACCTGACAGTTTCCAGGTTATTGTCCAGCGGTGTGAAGGTTTTTTTTTGGGTTTTCATACTTTCCTGGCGCTCTCGTCTCTCGTTTGTTCTTTCTACCATTGCGGAAAACACTCAGTGCTTGAGACTCCCTTTCCTTGTGCGGTAAGTGTGGTTATTCTGTGGTTGCTAGAATGGTTAGTCCCATTATGTCGATTCAGAGTTGGAACCAGAGGACATTCTGTCGGTTTGGGGTTTGGAACCTACCCAACAGAATCTGGAGTGGGTAAAACTACCAGCTAGGCCTACACCTGGCAAAATGATAGGTGTTGAGCTAGACTGGGAAGTCGGAGGTGGATTAAGGTTATTGGAGTAGTCAAAAAGTATTCCCTCAAAGGCGGTTTCTTGGTTGCACGCAGCGGAATCACCGATTAGTCTAGAGAATGCAACGTTTTAGGGGGCAGATGTTGTTGGTTTTCTAGTGGATTTTCGGGTTAGTTCAATATGCATTTCATTTGTCTCTGTTACGGGTCCTTTAACGGGAGGGATTGAAGACACTGTGAAGAGTAGTGGTTCAATTCAGCTTGAAGGGTTAAAAACATGTATTTTTAAGTAGCTAGAGGCGATATCTGCTGTGTGGGTCAGAGAATTGACAAAAATTAAGGATTTAAAATCCCTTGTTTCTGCGAGCCCTGTCGTTTTTTCTGAACCTGATTCATTTACTAGCTAGGAAAGGCTGCATGGGGAGCTCGAGTTTAAGGGTTTTTCGGTGTTGGAGGAGTTAAGAGTTATATATCGGCACGATGAAGTGGGAAGGGAGGGTTGTGGTTTTTTTCCACAACTAAACTAGGGTCTTGAAAAGGGGGTCGACTTATCGGGGCTAAAGGAGGGCAACTAGTTATTAGGCTCAGTCGAACATTCTTATGACGTAGGGGTCTCTTTTCAAAGGGACAGGGTGCCATAATTCCTGCCATATCCAATTCTAGTGGCAGAGCTTCAAGATGGCATCGACCCATATGAATCCTCTAGAAATGTCAAGTCCTCTGGCTCTAAGAGGAAGAATGGGAAAGTGATTCAAAATAAGGTGGAAAGACCAAACTTAATTTTAGGAGTAGATATCTAGATGGATGAGTCCATGGCTGCATCAGAGCTAATTTTGGTGGGGCGTGCAAAAGGTTGGAAATATACAAAAAATCATATTATTGAATGGATCCAAAAGGCCTGGTGTGAAGGTCTGGCCACTCAAACTGAGGTCATTATCCTGGCTAGAGGTTGGTTCATGGTCAAATTATCGAATGGAGAAGTTGTGTATTAGGTCCTTGAAAGAAATTGGGGATTTGGGAAAGCTTTGATATATTTCAAAAAATGGACTCCATTATTCGATGCTCAAAGAGAAAGGTTCGAAGAATTACCTGTGTGGGTGTGTATTCCGGCAATTGCGCCCCAACTATGGTTAGTGGATGTGTTCAGAGCCATTGGAAACATGTTGGGCACCTTTCTTGAAGTGAACATGTCATTCCTTGCGATAAAGGAAAGGAAGGTGGCTCGTATTTTGGTCAGGTTGGATCCAAGGGAGGGTCTGGCAGACATGATGCAGATCTAGGTTCGTGGTCACTCTTTCTTACATCTAATTGATTACGAACAGTTACCATTCCACTGCCACCAATGCAATAAGCATGTGCACTTGGTGAGGCACTGTCCATTAGGTTTTCGCAGGCGAAGGAAACAAAGGGAAGAGCCAGTTTTGGGGGGCAGGGATGGGGCAGCAATGGATGAGGAGGTGCAACAGGAGGAGGATGGAAATCAACAGGATGTTCATCTGGATCCTATGGAATTATAGATTCCTCATTTCGGGAGGCAAGCGGAGGAAATTTATCATGCTCGGGAGGAACAGGACGAGGTGGAGTTCATGGGGTAGGCTCCTCTTTTCATGGGTACTATTACTCCTCCTTTTATTTCTCAATGTATTCATTTGAATCTACAAATAGATTGTTATGGGCTTGGTCCTTCCATGCATAAGCTTGATGAGTCTTTTATCCCTTGTAATGTTTCTCTCACTTTAGATGGCATCATCACATCCATACCTTAGCTTTCTATCTCTAGCCCTCTCCATAAAATCTCGAATCATCTCTTGGTCCCTGAGTGCCCTCCTAAAGCTCGCCACTATAACCTATGCCTGTAGGACAAAAATATGGTCCTAGTATCCCTATTGGTGCCCTTGGGATCTTCCAGGAATCCTCTATCCCTTCAAAAACCCGAGGCCAAAAATCGAACATATCCTAAGCAAAATTAAAAGCAAAGATTGATATTGCTGATGGCAAGCAATTATCCCTCAAAGGGGTGCTTAGAGCAGCGATGACCCATGTGGTGGTCTCAAAATGATAGTGATGTCCTTTAGTTGTAGAGGGCTCGACAGTGCCCACAAAAAATTGGCTTTAAAACACCTTTTTAGTTATGTACATTGTGAAGTTATTATGCTTCAAGAGACATTAGGAGTTCAGGAACTAGTGGTGAAATTTTTGAGGCAAATGCTATCTAGCTAGTATTTTCTGACACTTGATGCTCCCGATCATGGTTTGGTGATGGGTTTTAGGGATAGTGGCATAAAAATTCTAAATTCCTGGGGGTTCGAGTTGGCATTAGGGGCTGAGGTTTTCTCATATGACCTCGACTCGAATTTCACCCTCATTAACATTTATGGCCCTTGCTAGGAAAGAGTTCGTTTTTGGAATTATTTTTTCTCAAAATATTTTCCGAATAACTCTATGGTGGTCATGGGTGGGGATTTTAATGTCTCTTTGGGATTTTACGAGTCTTGGGGCCCACACGCACAATTTGATCCTTTGGTGGATTTCTTTCTCAATAAATTTAGGATGGGAAGTTTCATTGATGTGGACCCAATCAAGATTAAAACTACCTAGAGGAATAGGAGAATTGGACAGGAGTGGGTAGCAAAATGATTGGATCTGTTTCTGATAAAAGAATATATGGATGCTCAAACTCCTTTGATCAAGAAGTGGGTTGGCACAAGAGGTGAATCAAACCTCTTTCCAATTTTCTTGGAATTGAAAGGGGCTAGCAGTAAACCTGGTTCTCCTTTTAAATTCAAAATGATCATTTTATTAGTAAAACCAAAATTCTTTTTATATATCTATAAGTTTCTTTAATGAAGATATATATATATATATATATATATATATATATATATATATATATATATTTTATTTTCATTTAATTATATAAAAATTAATTGTTGTCAATAAACTCTTTTTGTTATTTTATGTTTATGAGTACTCTACAACAGAATTAAAAAAATGGCATCTAGGGTTTCATAATTTTTGTCTTGGGAAGAAAAATGGCGGCGGTCTCTATTGCACAGATGGATCATGGGACCTGCCCGCACCACACACTTGTATCCTTATTGTGCTATCACTTTTATTACTCCTCGAAATTGCAACATGATAGTTTCCAGGTTATTGTCCAACAGTGTGAAGTTTTTTTTTTTTGCTTTCATACTTTCCTGGTGCTTTCGTCTCTCTTTTTTTCTTTATACCAATGGGGATAACACTTAGTGCATGAGACTCCCTTTTCCTGGATGGTAAGTGTGATTATTCTGTGGTTTTTACACTAAGTGGATGCCAAAATGGTTAGTCCCATTATGTCGATTTAGAGCCGGAACCGAAGGACATTATGTCAATTTGGGGTTTGGATCCTACCCAACATAATATGGAGTGGGTAAAACTGCCAGTTAGGCCTACACCTGGAAAACTAAGAGCTGTTGAGCTAGACTAGGAAGTTGGCAGTGGATTAGGGTTACTAGAGTCGTAAAAAAGTGTTCCCTCAAAGGCGGTTTCTTGGTTGCACACAGCAGAATCACCGGTCGGTCTGAAGAATGTAGCGTTTCAGAGGGTGGATGTTGTTAGTTCTCCAACGGATTTTTGGGTAAGTTCAATATGCCCTTCGTTTGTCTCTGTTACGGGTCCTTTAATGGGAGGGCTTGAAGATATTGTGAAGAGTAGTGGGTTAATTCGGCTCGAAGGGTTAAACAAATGTATTTTTAAGGAGATGGAGGCGGTATCCCTTAGTGTGGATTGGAAAAATGAGAAAACTCAAGGGTGTAAAATACCTTGTTTCTATGAGCCGTCTCATTTTTTTTGAACCTGCTTCATTTACTAGCCAGGAAACGCTGCACGGGGAGCCCGATTTTAAGGGTTTTTTGGTGTTGGAGGAGTTCGGAGTTATATATCGACATGATGAAGTGGGAAGGGAGGGTTGTGGTTTATTTCCAAAGCTAAACCAGAGTCTTGAAAAGGGGGTTGAATTACCGGGGCTGAAGGAGGGCAACCCATTATTAGGCTTAGTCAAACATTCTTTTGACCTAGGAGTCTCTTTTCAAAGGGACGGGGTGTCGGAGTTCCTGCCAGGTCCAATTCCAGTGGCAAAGCTTCAAGATGGCGTCAACTCATATGAATCCTATAGAAATGGCCGGTCCTCTGGCTCTAAGAGGAAGAATGGGAAAGTATTTCATAAGAAGGTGGGAATACCAAACTTAATTTTAGTAGCAGATATCCAGATGGATGAGTCCATGGTTGCATTAGAGCTAATTTTGTTGGGGCGTGCAAAAGGTCATAAATATACAACAAATTATGTTACTGAATGGATCCAAAAGGCCTGGTGTGAAGGTCCAACCACTTAACATGAGGTCATTATCCTGGGTATAGGTTGGTTCTTGGTCAAATTATCAAATGGATAAGTTGTGGATTAGGTCCTTGAAAGAAATTGGGATTTGGGAAAGCTCTGATATATTTCAAAAAATGGACTCCATCGTTCGATGCTAAAAGAGAAAGGCTTTAATAATTACTGGTGTGGGTGTGTCTTCCTTCTCTTTCGCCCTAGATCTGGTCGAAGGATGTGTTCAGAGCCATTGGAAACATGTTGGGCACCTTTCTTTAAGTGGACATGTCATTCCTTGTGACAAAGGTAAGGAAGGTGGTGTTAACACAAGAAAATCGTACAGAAGAAGATGGCATTAATTAATGTCAAGCCTAAGGATTTACAGGGTAGGAACACATTATGGAATCAAGAAATTATTTAAAATATCTAAGGTTTTGAGAAAATTAGATTTTAACTAGTCATAAATGCTGGATTATGCGCTTAATCCTTCGAAAAGAGCACCTTCTGCGTGCCTTTTTGCCCGATAAGCGCGCATTCCTGGAAATGGAAAAATGTTGCTTTCCGGGACCACACCAAGCAAAGGACAGCTACTCCTTATATGAAGCCGCCTAAGGACAACCACCAGCACCTCCTTAGACTCTATGTGAGCACACAAAGGAATATTTGAGCACACAATGGAATCATACCTCTCCCTTGGGTCACCATCCATCATGTACCAAGGGAGAGAAAGAGGATTTGAAACTCCCCTATATAAAGCCACCAAGAGATGAAGAAATGGTGATCACATTGTTATGCTGGCCAAAGTTTCCCAGGCAACACTAGCAGTGTGTGACCCGAAGCTGGAGTTGAAGAGGACTCGATCGTTGGCCACCCATCAATCATAGTCCACCACGGTAGAGAGAGAGGGAGACTGCATCAGAGGCAGAGCTTGGAAGGCAACATCCTTAAATCGGGACCTAGAGACATTGCCTAGGTGCCCTTTGGCAAGTGGGTAAAATTTCTTCTCATTTTAAAACGTTTAATAAGAAGAGGCCTTTGAGCCATCATTGGTATTATTATAATTTTGAATCTCTTTGATAACTTTTGTATATTTGTGTTTTAGTTTTAGTTTACTTTGAGCAATACATTCGCATACTTTTTTCACTGAATTGTGTGCTTTTGAGCTCCACCACTTTCTGCCTGTTACCAATAGTTTAAAGAGTAGAACACACTTTTTAAACTGGTGCGATTTTGTACACTCGTGTGATTAATCCACCACAATAGGATTGGCGACTCCACTGATGTGTTCCAAGTTTATGTGGTTGTGCCATCTTTTGCAGGAGACGCTTTGTCTATGATGGAGTGGAGCTGACAGTCCTCTGACCCATATTATAGTTCCTAGATTCATTGGAGTGAAAGACTGAAGAAGGAAACTCCTATTTTTTTTTACTTGCAGGATTTTTGTGCGCAGTTTCTTCTCACAAACGTGCAGTGCACGTGTTCAGGACTGACCCGTGTGCAGGAAAGCACACCTGTCAGAGCCTTTTCCACGCAAATTACAGAAGGAGATTTTTTTCTCTATATTCTGCATTTTTCTACTTGTAAGTGTGCTAGGTAGTCCCTAATGTATCTACCAGCACTTGTGTTGATACCCCACAGCTTCTGAGAACTCACTTTTTGCTGCTGTATGTAGGCATAGAGTTAGTTTCTCTTTAAGTTGATTTTTTTCAAAAAACCTTCACATAGTTTAAGTAGGGGATGAATTAACCATTGCTTTCCGAACGATTTATGTTTTGCAAATTCTAGTATGCACACTTAGATTAACTAGTCCAAGTAAGCTAGTTTTATTTTCTAGTGTAGAAATTG